>QANU01039683.1:213520-263736 GCA_003254905.1 Nissolia schottii | reverse complement strand
GAATCGCTGGGCGGCGGCGCTTAATCGCTGAGCGATCGTACTTGTACGCGTCTTCATTAAATGCTCGGCAGCTTTTTGCAGGGCGGCGCTGACGTGGCACTCTGTGATTGGCTGGTTCCAGTTGGCTCCAGCTGGCTTAATGATGGTGCCGGCGCAAGTGGCTTGCCGACTTAAGTTCGCTGAGCGATACAGGTATCATCGCTGAGCGATTTGTCCCTTTGCGCTGAGCGATTCCTTGTTCCTCGCTGAGCGATGCTTTCGTCCAGAATCTTCTTTTTAAGCTCTTTTCCAATTCTGCCATTTTCTTCCCTTCTTCATGGGATTATTCTTCAATAAATTATGCTTGCATCCTTTTATCAAAACATATTTAAAACCTACAAAATATGGGGAATTCATTAGATAATTTGTTAAAAACATAACGGATAAGTGCCATTTTGATATGTCAATTTTGTATAAATTAGGCACTTATCAGTCACCCAGCAGCAGGGCATTTGCCTGATCTCTGATCGGCACAAGGGCATCATCTCATCGGTGGATAATGTGCACCTTGGATGGCAACCACCGCACGCTTATCATGTGTTTTGTCTGCGCCACATTGCAAGAAATTTCAACAGCAGGTTTCACAATGTTGCTTTGAAGAACTCTCTGAAGCGCATAGGTAACATTTTACATTTTACATCTCATCGCTCATTTAGTTTGTTTCATCCAGGATTGGTCAAATCCCTCCCACGTGTGCTTTTTTGGATGCGTAGGGCGTGAACCGTGTCGTCCGAAATTTGATGAGAAGATAGCTGCATTCACTGAATCTGAGGAAGTATCCAACTGGATTAATCGAATCCCCAAAGAAAAGTGGAGTTTAGCGTATGATGAAGGCGACCGACGGTTTGGGCACATGACAACCAACCTGTCGGAAAGCATAAATGGAGTTTTGAAGGGGGCCAGACGTCTGCCAATAGCAGCACTTGTTCAGATGACCTACTTCAAGTCGGTAGCGTATTTTGTGCAGAGAAGGGCCAATGCTGATAAGAAGCTCTACGTTGACAGACAACAATACACTGATGCGTTCTACGCAATTTGGGGGCCAAACATCGACACGGCAAGCTCCCACCATGCCACCTTAGTTGATCGGCGAACAACTAAGTTCCTCGTCAAAGAGCCATTCAACCCCCAAACACAAGAAATTGGCAAAAAATTTTCCCTTAGCCTTCGAGAAGGTTTGTGTGATTGTGGGATGTTTCAGGCATTGCACTTTCATTGCTCCCACGCATTGGCGGCATGCTCTTCTAAGGCGATCGACCCCCCTCAGTATGTGCACGATGTGTATAAGACTGAAAGCGTTCTTCGCACTTACGAGGGTCAGTGGGAGCCAATCAAGGATGAACCATGGTGGCCACCTGCCCCTGATATGACTTTGGTGCCTGATCCTAGGCTGCGTAGAGAGAAAGGGCGACCGAAGGCCAGCAGAATTAGGAATGAGATGGATTGGGTTGAGGAAGGCCCTTCCCAGCACTGCTCGCGTTGTGGTATGGCTAGCCACAATGTGCGTCGGTGCAATTCGACGCCTAACGACGGTGCCGACCCATCACATGTCAGGTGACGACACATTGTTGTATTTAATAAAGGTATACGACTTTGTTTGCCTTTGTAATGTTTAATTTCACTTTTATTTTGTATCCAGTTACTTTTATTCTGTCTCCAGCTATTTTTTTATGCGTATCAATCATGCTTGGTTCATATGATATACTTTGTAAATTCAACTATGAACTTGACATACATGTACTTGCCATCAACTCAATTGACTAACATATGTTTTTGTGGCAATTTACAGTGCATAGGATGTCTCGTCACGTCACACCAGGTCCAGAGGATCCATCAGTTCTTGCGCTACAGTCATGTCACGTGTCCCAGCACATATGGAGCGGGGTTCGTGATAGGGTCTTGCAGGTTCGGAGGGTGCATGTAGCTAAGCATGAGGAGAAGCATAGAGACCCCCCACATTGCATCATTCCATACCTGCAGCAGGCAGGGTTCCTCCAGGTGGTGCTCATGGGATACTGTCAGGTGGACCACGCACTGGTCACCGCCCTTGTGGAGAGGTAGCGCCCCGAGACTCACACGTTCCACATGCCGGTTGGGGAGTGCACTTTGACGTTAGAGGACGTCGGCATTATATCCAGTCTCCCGGTTGAGGGCCGTGCAGTCACAGGACGGACGCAGGGTTCAGACTTGGTCGACCAATGCGAGGAGTTGTTGGGTGCGTCGCCCCCGAGTGGAGTTAAAGGGTCGCGCATCAAGCTGTCATGGTTGTCGGAGCTGCTTACCGATGTCCTCGATGACGATGCCGACGAGATCGTGCTCCAGCAGTACGCACCGGCCTACTTGCTGCACTTCATTGGAGGCACTTTGTTTCCAAACCACTCAGGTTCGTGGGTGCATTCCATGTACCTCCCGCTACTAGCGGACTTGGAGCAGACGAGGACATATAGCTGGGGATCAGCGGCGCTTTCGTTTATGTACAGGGAGCTGTGCAAGGCCACCGACTACGATAATAGCGACATTGGGGGCCCTTGCAATATCCTCCAATATTGGGCGTGGCATAGGTTTCCTCGTCTTGCCCCAGCACTGCATGCTCCTGCCACGGGGCCGGGAGGGCATGGTTACACAGCAGATCGAGCACAGTATCGTCCGTTGGGATTCAGGTATGAGTTATTGATTTGTTCACTGAGCTTGGTTATCATTAACTAACAATAAAGAAATTACATTTTTTCATTGTTTTAGGTGGCACGCACATAAAGTGTTGTCCGAGTCGCCACAGCACGTCCTCCGTTATTATCGATGCTTCTTCGATAACATGAAGAAGACCGAGGTACTTATATAAATACACTTAATAAATGCATTTACCTTGCCTTCGATAATGTTCACCTTGCTAACAACTTTTTACATATCTGCAGATTGTCTGGCAGCCATATACGCCTGACTTAGTGGCAGCCCTCCTCGGGGTCTGCTTGTCGGGGGCAGCGAGCTGGCGGGCCATAGTCCCAATGATTTGCTTTTTCATTGTGGAGTGGCACCAGCCCGATCGCGTGATGCGACAGTTCGGTATGGACCAACCCATACCGAACAGACCGCACCAGCCCGATTGTAACAACCCGACTTTTTCCTTCGAAGTAAAATGCTATTTAAGGCAAAATTAAAAATATAGTAATAAGGAAAAGGCAAGATAAAATGAACTAAAATTCAAATATTAATTCAATTTCTGTAATATTAGTTAAAAATAATTCTTTGACGATCTCGTGACGTCCGGTGACGTTTGGATCGAAATTAGGATTTTATTGTAATTTCTTTACGACTCACAAGAGTCTGTAAATATATATTAATATAAAATTAAATGTAAGAAAATGTCACCTAAGATTTTAATATTAACCAGGATAATTAATAGGTCACAACGGTATGCCCGGAATATTTTTTGGACGTCCGGACATAAACAATTAATGAACAAACGTAACCTAAAATACACTAAGGGCAAAATTGGAATTATCAATGGCCAAGGGACCAAGAAAAGGCACGGCTGCCCTTTCCTCCATGCGAAAACCGAAAACACTCACACAAATATTCACCAAAGTTCATTCATTTTCTCCTAAGGTTCCAAGACCTCAAAGCTTCTAAATCCACCAAGTTTAATCATCACCATCTTTTATTCTCATCATCATCAAGAAGGCAAGCTAATATCAAGATTTAGAGTTTCTCTTCAAGGAGAATCTAAGAGATCAAGCTCCAAAACCTTAAAACTCCATAACTTAGGGTTTTATGCTTTCTTGACAAAGGAGCTTCAAGCAAGCTTCAAGTTCATCTTTCCATCACCATAATTCATTCCTAATCATCTAAGGAAGGCTAGGAAGTGTTGTTGGTGAGTTTTCATCATGTGGTAAGAAGTTGAGCTTCCATAACTCATATTGTTGCTAATTAGGTTAAGTTGTTGTTTTCGGTCAAGAAACCTTCAAGTAAGCAAGCAAGGCTTGGTTTCCTTTTCTCCTAGCAACAACAAGTTCTTGAAGAAGTGGGTAACCCTAGTTCCTCACCTCTTTGATGGTGAATGGTTGTATGTGATGTTATGTGTATGTCAATGGCTATGCATGAATTTATGCTTATGTATGTTAGCAAGTTTGGTTAGGTTAGGAAGACAATTCTGAAGGGTCTTGTGACCTGGATTAGATGTGATTATTATGCTTGAATTATGTGTGAGACTCATGTAGGGTGCCATGGAAGAGAAGGGAAGAAAATGGAAGAGAATGGCAATTCGGTTTGCATGTCTCGAACAGGGGTCGCTGAGCGACGTCTCAGGCACCGCTGAGCGAGACATGACTTACGTGGAAAGGTGAAAAGATATTTTTAAATTAAGGCGGTGGAAGAAGGCTCGAGAAAGTTTCAGTCGCTGAGCGATAAGGTTGGTACCGCTGAGCGATGCAACCTTTATCGCTAAGCGCCAAGGTCCAAACCGCTGAGCGAACCTCAGTTTTCGCTGAGCGGCTTGAGACTAGGGAAAGCTGATGGTACCCTTTTGAGGCTCATAGCATGGTATTTGATGCTGTATGATAGTTGATGTCTGAATTGTATGCATGTGTATGCTGTATGTCATGACCCAAGATTGAATATGCATGTTATTGATAATTTATGATGAAACCGATGATATGCCATGCATTATGAGACACTTAGTTAAAGACATGATAAGAAACTCTGAGATAAGTAATTATGCTGAAATGAACCATAGGGAAACTAGTATGCCATGCTGCAGGTACCATTAATGCTGCTGAACTAGGGCCAATGCCCAATGCTGCTGAATAAGGGCCAATGCCCAATGCTGCTGAAAATATGGCTATATGCCACATGCTGAAAAGGGCTAAATGCCCCAATACTGAAATTGGCTATATGCCACATGCTGCTGAGGCCGTGATCACGAGAGCCAAATAACAAGCCCATTTCAGTAGGTCGGATAGACATACTGAAGATGGAAGCCCGCCACAGGTGGTGTCGAGATGGCATACCTGGAGGTGTGCGGTTACCACGCCTATGCATTGTCGTACGGGGGCAAGCTTAGGTGGGGGTACAATACCAGCCCACTGTCGAGGGGTCCCTAGGGGCACACGGCAGGTGGAAGCCCACCGCAGTAAGGTCCAGACAGTGTCGGCCTATACTGAGGGTGTGAGGTTATTCCGTCATACTAGTGTCAACAGTGGACATTACTATGGTGGGAATAACATCTATTCTGTTATGCTGCTGTATTCTGTTATGCTGTTATATGCTGCTATGCTGTTATATTCTGTCATGCTGTTTCATTCTGTTATTCTGCTGCATTCTGTTAAACGTGTTATGCTGATGATTCTGCTGCATGTATTCTGCTGAACTCTGTTATGTCTGTATTGAGTGATTCTGTGATGTTGAGTGTATTCTGCTTATATGCTATTATTCAGTCTGATTTAAATGTATAATCTGCTATTATGCCGTACCGTCAAAGAGCACGCTCAAGACGGTTCATACGAAATGTTAATCAGCACGAGAATGTAGTAAACAAGAGTAGTTCCCATGTCACATGTTAATGCTGATAAAGCCGTTCAGATAGGCCAGATAATAAAGAGTAGGCTGATTAGTATGTATGTTCACTAGAGATCTCTGAGCGGCCTGAAGTCCGACATAATCTGATGTACGACTCAGGAACTAAGGTTATTTCCACTGAGAACCTACCGTTCTCATTCCCCACTGTTTTATGACTTCAGGTACAGAAGAGGATGAAACTTACTTTGAGGATGCAGAAGAGCCGTCTGATGAGCCATGAGCGGCTAGGAGCTAGATAGATGATCATGTTTTGCCAAGGGCTTACTGTGTAGCATTCCAGTAGTCCTTGTATTGATGCTGGGTATTTTGGATTCTGTATGTGACATTTTGATCTATGTACATATTATGTATACAGTGATGTGACTTTGTACGGTGGACCCACTGGATGTATATTATATGTTCTACTTACCATAATGTTATCCGCTTTGTTATTATATTTGTTTATTTCCAACGCGTGGCTCTATTTTATTATTAATGTGATACAAGCAAAAGTTTAAAACGGGTCCTTATTTTATGAGCAACGACTATTTTCAAAAGATAACTGTGGACTAAGGTATTCCGACCAGGTAGACAACAACCTAGTGAGCATTGTTTACTACGTACGGGTAAACAGTTAACTAGGGTGTTTCACCGATCACCTGCACAGCATCACACTGGCTGGACGGACTGAGCTAGATTGGCCGGTTGTCCACGGACAATACATTGGGTATTGGGATGATCAGGCTGCCCGGGTTGCCACTCAGTATCCACTGCAGCAGCCGCTCACTGCACGGTCACAATACATGCAGTGGTATAGGAAGATTACTCGGCGGTGGATTGCTCGAGAGTCGGCGCCCATAGGGACTATGGTAAGTTTTACTTTTCTGCAATTTATTAAAAATATGTGGTTTGGATTAGTTGAATGCATGATCTGTGTTTGAATATTGTTAGGGTGACATTGCGGAGGAGATGTTGGCAGCATCTGTTGATCCTACCCCTGGAGCATTTACGATGGACCTCCTTCGTACATCAATGGAGGAGATCCTGTGTGCCGTACAGGAGCATGATCGGATAAGGGTTGAGAGCTTCCAGTTCGCTCCTGCTCCTACGACCAACGTGCCACCTCCTACAAGCGCTGATGACCAGGGTGACCGTAGACCACGTCGGAAGAGGCGAACTGGATTAGCGGACGGCAGAAGAAGCATTCAAGCGACCGATGACTCTAGGCCTTCTACACAGCAGCCTACACCATCAGAGTCTGGTCCTGCACCTACCGTCGGCGCTGCCATCCCACCACCTCCACGCCCATACCCTTACCCACATGCGTTCCCTTGCCCTTACCCACCAGCACACGGTTACTCGTGCCCACCACCGTCCTGCCCTTACACCTCCCAGCCGCCTCCTTACACCTCCCAGCCATCCTCTTTCACCTCCCAGCCACTCCCGCCCCATTCTTACACACCCCCACCATGCCCATGCCTCCCCCCACCCCCTTTTACTTACCCATCCCAGCCTGGCCCGTCTGATACTGACCGTCGACCGCCGCAGAGCGAGTCGTAGGTAGCCGGTCAGGATATGTTTTATTACTTTTTATGTACGAGTTTATGTTTGTTTGAAATTTAAAATTATGATATGGACGCTTTAATGTTATTTTTTTTCATGTCGTTTACTATATGTCTACACGCTTGTGCCCTTTTGATTTCATGATATATGTCCAACGTTCATTTCATAGCGTGACTTAATGATATTAGGTCGATAACATGATTTAACATTGACATATTCACATACACCTCTAATTTTACGAGTGTTCATAACTTTAAAACATCAAGTGGACTAATGGTTGTTCGTAAAAATAAACAAGTAATTCGATGGTTGTTCCTAAAAATAAACACAGGACGTTGACACCAGAGGTTGTTCATAATCCCTAAACAAGCAAGTTCGCATATTGTAGATTAAACTCGGTTTGCATAGTCAATGCTAAAAGTATGTTGGGACGGAATTTTGGTTCGGGTTAAGGTTTACGGGCTATAGTTAATCACTTAGAGTAGGTTATGGTTTTCGGGTTAGTGGTTAGGATGGCGCGTACAGGATTCGCCAACGCGTAAGGCGAATCCAAGTAGGATTCGCCAACCGTGTTGGCGTCTTTCTTACATTTTTTGTTTTTTCTTTCCAAAGGAGTCGCCTGCCGGTTTGGCGACTCCAAGCCACATTCGCCTGACGGTTTGGCGACTCCTACGTGGCGTGACACGCGTGCCGCCGAGTCCACGTCAGCACAAACTGTGATAATAATGTAAATAGTTTGAAAACGAGGGTATTTTGGTAATTTCTTTGACTAGTCGTGTCAAAAGAGAAAAAAATTCTAATACATACGTATAAGCGTGCGCCGTAAATACACAGGAACACTTACTACAAATATATTATAAATTCAGATACACTACAGTTAGATATACTAAATTCACATGAAATTAATAAAACAATGCTAAATGATAAATTGCACCCACCCAGCCAAAGCCCTACTTCCAGGCCCATTTTACAACCCAACTTTTCTTTTTGTAAAACAAAAAATGAAACAGTCATTCAGGAAAAATAAATAAATAAAAAGCAACCCTCGGAACATGGGGGAACTGGCAATCACATTATGACACTGACTCTTTATCCCACTTTAATGCTAACTAGTGATGTTCATAACCCAGTCCAGTCTATCAATCCGGACTGGCCTGATTTTAATTGGGTCTGATTTTAAAAAACTTAAAAAAAATCGTACCAATCTAAATATAGGATCAGATTCGAGTATAGGTCAACCCGGCCCAACCGGACTCATTAACACTCTCAATGCTAACTACAAAATGAAGTGTCGAAAATGAAATCACCAACCTTGAAGCTGTTTGAGCTCCTCCTCTGACCTGCACTGGAATAAGCAATTAACAACTCAATCAACCAATGTCCCATACCAAAACCCCGAAAAAATCCCAGCAAATATGAAACCCACCAATAAATGGTAGAATCAGTTTGCTGAGGCAGAACACCGAAGTAGTGCTTCCAGAGAGAGTCATCCCTTGACCTCTCCCTTACGAGGAACAGGGCAACAGACAGCCACGGCTTCAGGCCACCACACACATTCCGAATCTCCGAAGCCGCCACGGTATCCGGGTTAATCCAGAGCCTCTTGGGAACCTGAAGAACAACCTCATTTCTTGAGATGTCTTTGAGGGCAACGAGGCCGAGGCCTTCAGGGACTAAACCAGGCTTCACCGGGGTCTTGGCTGAGACAACACCTTCTTGCTGAAGCCACTGCCAGAAGGTTTGAACTGCTCGTGGCAGTGATATGTCGGTTTCAACAGAGGCAAGGGACTTTGCAGAGACACAGGAGAGGGGTCTCTTGAGCTGAACGAGTGCTGGCCCTTTGGATAAGGAGGAGGAGAAGAACAATTCTTTCTTTTCTCCTTCAGATCCCCTTCTTTCTTTCTTCTTTCTTCTTTCTTCTTTCTTCTTTCTTTCTTTCTTTCTTTCTTCAGATCCCCTCCCGCCTTCCCCTGTTCCCCTCTTNGTGCTTCCAGAGAGAGTCATCCCTTGACCTCTCCCTTATGAGGAACAGGGCAACAGACAGCCACGGCTTCAGGCCACCACACACATTCCCAATCTCCGAAGCCGCCACGGCATCCGGGTTAATCCAGAGCCTCTTGGGAACCTGAAGAACAACCTCATTTCTTGAGATGTCTTTGAGGGCAACGAGGCCGAGGCCTTCAGGGACCAAACCAGGCTTCACCGGGGTCTTGGCTGAGACAACACCTTCTTGCTGAAGCCACTGCCAGAAGGTTTGAACTGCTCGTGGCAGTGATATGTCGGTTTCAACAGAGGCAAGGGACTTTGCAGAGACACAGGAGAGGGGTCTCTTGAGCTGAACGAGTGCTGGCCCTTTGGATAAGGAGGAGGAGAAGAACAATTCTTTCTTTTCTCCTTCAGATCCCCTTCTTTCTTCTTTCTTTCTTTCTTTCTTTCTTTCTTTCTTTCTTCAGATCCCCTCCCGCCTTCCCCTGTTCCCCTCTTCCTGCGTATGCTCCGCCGGCCAGCTCTCCGTCAGTCTCTGGCACCTCCACCGCCACCCCTCCTTCGCCTTCGTCTCCCGCCGCCTCCCCTTCGCCTTCGTCTCCCGCCACCAACCCTTCCTCCCTCTCTCCATCCGGCTCCGCCTCTGCAAAACTCTGCCTTCGTGTCCCTCGGACCTCCGCCACCGTGCCTCCACTCTCCGTTTCCATCTTAGAAGGTTTGATTTGATTTTCCCTAACTTTAACCCTAATTTTGATTTGATTTTGCTCTCCCTGATTTGTTGTTGTTCTCCTCCTTCTTTTCAATGTTCCCTGATTTCAATGCTCCATCTCCCTGATTTTGCTCCCTGATTTCAATGGAATGAGGTACAGAATGGGTTCTCATTACTGAGAACTATTAACTTCGTTTATGTGAGATGATTTGTTGCTAATAATAAGTGTGGAAGTGTGTTTTGCTATTGGCTATGCTGCCACAAATGTATCCTATTTTTTCTTTTATCCTAGAAATTGAAATCTTTGTTCCATGGCATTAAGAATTTTTTCTTTTTCCTGGACTGGTAGATGCCTATTGCGTAATTCTTTCTTCCTTCTTCCGCATTTGATGTATCGGAAAATGGATTCTAGGATTTAATTAGGAATTAGAAAGTGTTTAGCTTGTTAAATTAAAATTGTTTTGGATACTCGTACCATGTCATGAAGTTTATCAAGAGAAGCTATTTGGTATGTATAAGCTGCTGCGAACTAATATGTTTGATAAATTGATAAAATCACATATTTTTATTAAAAAATTGGATTTTTTTTTCTAAAAAATTGGAATTTTTATTAGATTTAAAAAAAAAAGGGCGGGTCACCTGTAACCTGCCTGACCCAATCCGACCCTGGCGGGTCTGGCAGGCACCCTTCGTAAAACCAAAATTTTTACCCGACCTACCCGCTGGCAGTTGGGTTGGGTCTGTGACATGGTCTGACCCGACCCGACCCGACCCATGTTCACCCCTACCACTTTCATATTTGCGCCGATACATACTGCCCGCCGCCCGCCCACTTTCAGCCCTGCCGGCAGCAGTTTCTCCACTCTTTTTATTCCTTTTGCGGTACTTTGATTCTAGCTTAACTGTTTTTCTCTTTTTGAAGTCGTTTCCTTTCTACTTGCTTAATAACACTGGCGGCTAGTTTTGATTCTATGCTTGTATTTTTACTTTGTTTCATAGAAAGTGACGTTCTTGGTTATTGAAAATTAAAATGAGAGCTTCTTTTAATTCTTCTGAGTTCCTGATATTCTGCTGAGAAAATATTCATGATTCCACCCTCTTATTTTTGACATTCTGTTCTACCTTCAGCGGCATAACTTCGCTTTAGTACACTCTTGTTAAGTTTCATTACTCATTAAATTTTGGGCATGGGACCAGTGTTTGTGTTTTTGTTACGAGACATGATGAGTTTGGATGTTAGGGGGTTCATTTTAATGAGCCTCGTTTATACATTTGAGTTTAGGTTGTGAAGAGTGATCTATTGGTAGCTGATGCTTCTTGCTCTGCTTCTCTTTGCCTCATCTGAGATGGGATGAAGAGGTGCGTCAAGAGACAGAATTGGAAATAATGCAGACAGTTCAATTTTGACCCATTTTATTTATTTTTATTCTGAATGAAAGTGATTGTGATTTTGTTTTCTTGTTGTGGTGATGTGAAGGTGGCGGTGAAAAATGAACTCACCAAAAACATTTGATTTTGATTTAGATTGTTCTTCACTTCTTCATGGTTTTCTTGTTTGAATGCAATTGCTTGTGGCTTTTTTTTTTTTTTTTTTGGTTATTTGTTGTTGCTGTTGCTGTTGGAATCGAACTTTCCCGAAAACAATTGCACCTGTTTTTGTGTTGGACTGTTTGAATGTTGCAGTGCTGTTTCCATAGTAATTCTGAAAGAGTTCATTCTCTCGCTCTTCTGTCTTCTGCAGGGATGGCTGACCTGCATAACTTGACCTGTCCAAATTGCTACATCGTGGGCCCTGCCGATGTCTCTGATGGCTTCTTCTACTGCAGACAATGTGGCTCCCAATACGAGGATGTCCTTGACACTGCTGTCGACGATGGTGATTTCTTCAAAGGAGACGACACTGCTGGTGCGGTTTACAAGGCCAGCCAGCGCCGCCGCCCTGTCAAATCAGCCATCAAAGCCGAACCCATCTCCCAGTACAACTCCTTCTATGACTCGCAGTCAAACCTCATCAGGAACCTTGGCTTGGAGGACCAAACTCCTCAGCAGAACAACGATCCCAATTTTCACCAAGTCAAGAGAGAGGAAAGTGAGGCACACTTTTTTGATTGGGAGAGTCCCTCTGTTCCTGCAGATTTTGGAGACTTGGGCAATGCCAAAGTTCCCTGTGATGAGGATTACCACAATGAGATTAGGGTGAGGTACGTGATGGGGTTGCAGATGATGATTGAGCTTCAATGTGAGGCCTTGGTGAAGGAATTCAAGGTTACTCCTCTGGTGTGTGGGTTGGTTGGGCCCATTTGGTTGAGGTTTGTGTCCAGGACTGGTGTTTTTGATGATGACTGGGTTGATAAAGTAATTGAGAACTCAAAAAAGCAAGAAGAAGTTAACAGTGAAAAGCGGGAAGAAGGCAACAATGAGATTAGGGACGAAGATAACAGTGAAAAGCGGGAAGAAGGTACCGAAGAAAAGCAGGAAGAAGATAACAGTGAAAAGCGGGAAGAAGCTAACAATGAAAAGCTGGAAGGTAAAAGTGAAAAGAAGAGAAAAGGTATTAGTATGTACTTCCGTCGCCTCTGTTTCTGCATTTCAATATTTGCATGCTGCACTACTTTTGTCGCATGGTCCCTTCTTTAGTAATTGCTCATGCAATTTTCACTGAGTTTATTTCTCCCTGTGTCTCAGAAAAACCAAAACGTTATAAGACACGTGCTAAATATAGAGCTGAACCCCACAATACGTTTGGTCAGCGAGTTGTGATGATATTGTTTAGGTGTTTAAAGAAAAGGATTCCGCTAGCTTGTACTGTTGCAGTTTCATTTCTGGCATGTCATGTTGCAAGGGAAGCTGTCCTGCCATCTGACATAATGAAGTGGACACTGGAAGGGAAGCTTCCATATTTTTCTGCATTTGTTGAAATTGAAAGGCGCATGGGACCATCAAGTACATGTCCTATTAGTTCAAATCTGATGTTCAGGCCTAAGAGAGCTGTTACTGTACAGAAGCTAGAGTCGTTTGCTGCATCAATTGCTCAGTTAATAGGCTTGGAGTTACCTCCTGTTAACTTCTATGCAATAGCTTACCGCTATCTTCAAAAATTATCTCTTCCTGTTGAAAACATTCTCCCTTATGCATGCCGCATATATGAATGGGCAATGCCTCCAGATTTGTGGTTATCCTTATCCAAAAATTATTTTAGGCTACCTACTCATGTTTGTGTAATGTCAATTCTGGTAGTAGCAATAAGAATTTTGTATAACATAAATGGTCTAGGAGAATGGGAGAAAAGTTTGTCCAGTGAAGGTAATGCCAAAGACAATGGTGAGATGCGTACAGCTTTTGCCTCCCATGATGGACCTGATTTTGGTAAATATTTTGATGAAGACAAAGAAAGACCAGAGAAACATGAGTTGGATTCCGCAGGGCTTATCCAACACTTTCAAGCAAGATATAATGAGATTGCAGATACCCATGGTGAAGTTTTTGTTTAATTATATTATTACCCTTTTGATCCTATGCTGCCTGGGTTTATATTACATTCTCTTTTCCTCCTATTTTAACAACTACTAAAGTACTGGCTAACATCCAGTATTTTTGGACAGAGTATTCAAAAGACTTGCCTACATATCTCAAATACTGTAGGGATGTTGTCTTTGCTGGATCAGAAGCATCTTATGACGAAGAAGATATGATAAACTCCTTATGGACTTTTTATCAGAATAAAGAGGTAATTAAAACTTTGAACAGTTATTCAGTTGGCATACACAGGCCTTTGGTATTCAAATATGCTGGAACTACTTTCAGCTTCTTTCTTCTTTCGTGAAGTGTCATATGGGAAGTTGTCCCTACACTCATTATCTTATGTCTATGTGCTATGTCTGGCTGGCTTTGGATTTTTATTTCTTTCCCAGTGAAGAGTGGAATGTAAATTGGCTTTGTCACTAATTCCTGAAGGGCATTAAATTTTCAAAAAAAAAAACAAAAAACAAAAAACAAAAAAAAATGAAGAATGAACACACTTGGGTTTATTTGCTTCCCTGCAGAAATGAGGAGGCTCAAACTGCATAAATGAAGTAGCACATCAATGTATTGTCTTTAATTATTTTGAACAACTTCTGTTTGGATTAAATTTATTAGGAAAACTTACTAGAAAATAACATGTTGCTTTCCTCGTGTTACTCAATTACATTTACACGGTTTCAACAATCAAAATTAGGACATGTATAAAAAGAGGCCCAATTCCCCTTCATAGGACAGCTGGATGCATGATATTCCATTCGTATTTCCTCCATTTTTCTACTGGTTGGTTGTTGTCTAATCATTGGAAGGAATGAAGGGCTGTATACTTGTATTGTCAATAATTTACTTGTCAGTGAGATAGTTACAGATGCTCTTGTAGTGACTGCTGACTTTGTAGGGATGATGATAATGAAGATGTCCTCTGTGCATATTTACTACCAAATATTCTGCTTATATGGGTAGATTTTTTTCCCCCCCTTTTCCGTTGTTGTCACTGATAAGCATGCATGACTAATTTTCATTAAATTAAATTTTATTTGTTAACAAGTCTATCTGCCGTCTAATGTCTAGTTTCTGGAATTTTCTTTTCTTTTCTTACTACTCTGAAGAATGCATGTCATAATAAATTCTCATTTGACAATACTTTCTTATGTCAGGATGCTAAACCATCAGAAGCTGGAGAGCAATCTAACAGTTCGTTTTACCAATCAAGGCCAAGGGATGAAGGATCCGGTGGTAGGAGTAGGACATCTAAGGAAGGGAGGACAAGAAAAGAATGTTTCAGTGAGCCGTCTCGTGATGATGGCATGTGCCCTGCTAATGATTTGCGTGGAAGTGTGGACAATGATAATCTCTCAGAGAGTTTGGCAGACAGCGACGACTCGGATTCCCATGAGCACAGTTCAGGAAGCTCTCATGTCAAAGAAGCCATTAGACAGATGAAGTTAGACATGGAGGAGAACAGATTCTATTATATACCGCCTAGCATCAGGCGTACAAGGTTTGATTATCTTCACTACGCAAGAAAGAGGGATGAAGGTGCCTTCACCTATGTTGCTCATGCTGATTATTACATTTTGCTTCGGGCTTGTGCCAGGGTTGCACAAGTTGACTTTCGGATCATGCATATCGGTGTGTTGAGCCTTGAGAGAAGATTAGCTCGGTTGGAGAATCGGATTGATCAATGCTTGCATTCCAAACCCACCAATATTTCTTGCCAGTTTTGTAGTGATGTGGGCCCTGAAAATGAATCTGATGATATACCTGGACTTTCTAATTTGGGTATTTGAAGAATTAATTATTCACTTTTATAGTTTAAACCACCAACAAATACGATTCGGGAATGACTTGCTCCATACACAAGTTGCCATGTAGGTAATTAGTCCGAAGATTAATACTTCAGCTTAGTAGTACTCACTCCTAGCTTTTGTTTTTCTTTTTCTTAAGTTGGATTTCCTTCATGCCATGTAAGGGCCTCCTATTGCAGCTTGATTCTTTTTTAAGGTACAATGTTAAAAGAAGAAAAGGGACTAGGAGAATGCTGAACTTAATGCCAATGGCATCACCGCGGAGGTTCCTCACAAAGCTTGTGATCATTGATATATTGAGAACGCATCTTAGCCTTAAGGTGGCCTTTGGTTCTTCTTGTGGGACACACAGGACGAATACAGTGAGACGCATCTTTTGCATCCTATTTTTTATAAGTATGAAAATTAGGTTAAAACTATTTTTATGATAAATTACATTGATATCTCTTGAGGTTTAGGGAAATTACATTCATTTTCCTTTTATTTATAATTTTGTCGTACAATCTCCTATGTTTTGTAAAATGTTACACTCACCTCCTTTAATTATATTTTTGAAATATTTGTGACTTCTATTTATTTTAAAATAACAAAAATATCTTTACTTTTTTTAATCTCTCATTCTCTCATTTTTATATCATAAGTGTTTTAACATTTTAGTTTTTACATTTAACTGAAATAAATTTCATCAAAATATTAAATAATAAAATAAATTTCATGAGAATATTAAATAATTTTTCTCAATTTTTTTTAAAATATTCATTTATTATTTTATAAATGTATAAATTAAAGTAATGTAATTTTAGTGGTAATTTTATTCATCCAATTTATCCCAACTAAATTAAATGAATAAAACTACCATTAAAATTACATGACCTTAATTTAGGCATTTACAAAATAATAATTGAATGAATATTTAAAAATTTTTGGGAGAAATTATTTTATTATTTAATATTTTCATGAAATTAATTTTAATCAAATGTAAAAATTTAAATGTTAAACCTCTTATGATATAAAAATATAAGAGAATAATATTTAAAAAATAAAGATATTTTTGTCATTTTAAAATACATAAAAGTCACAAATATTTTTAAAATGTCATTAAAGAAAGTTAATGTAATATTTTACAAAATTTAAGAAAGTCACGAGACAAAATTACATTAAAGGGCGGTGAGTGTAATTACAATGACCTCCCTCCTGCAAGGTTTAGTCCGTTGTGAATCCACTTTGGAGTGGCATCTCGTTTGGGCTTAAGCACGTGGAGTTCATTCGTTGAAGTAGGCCGAATTCATCCAACAGAAGCACAGAAACAAGATAAAAAGATCTGGTCCCAAATACATTCATAAAGAAATGAAGAATAAGGAGGAAACTATGAAAAGAAAAGGGTAACGAATAGACTAGGTCCACTAACAACACTAAAGCTATGAAAACTGCATTAATTCTTCAGTGGCCCATTCTCTAGAAAGACTGCAATCTTATACTAATCTTAAAGAAAAATTGACCGGCAGCAATACTTCCATCCTGGTCCTAACATTAAAAAAAACAAATTTGAAAAAAGAATACCACGTGGCAGCTTGACTGACATAATTGCAATTTTTATAACTAGATCAAACTTACAACTGAATTCATCAATTATTAAATAATTAAATATAGCACCTTTTGTAAAGCTTTATGGATTATTTTATATGGGTTATCGTTTGGAAGCAAATGTGTTGGGCACCGACCCAAAAGTTTTCCCCTCACGATAATTGTAATTATTTCAGTTAAATATATATAAATAATTCCTAGGACATTTCGATCAGGAAAATTTTAATAGCTTAAGGTTATTTTGGGATGCACCATTCAACGCCACCACAGTAACTAAATTAACAGGTGATTTATAATTCTTTTACAAAATTAATAATTTATCATGTCTTTAAAATAAGATATAAGATAATATATTCTAGTTCTAAAATCTTTAGTTAGAAAGAAACAAAACTTGCCGCATCATTGAACCAACCCAATATGGAAAGGTGGCATACTTAGTTTTCAGCACTGCCCGCATTACTTTCTATAAATTAATTAATCAAAGCATGCTGCTTGCCTTCTAAGCATAGACAGACAAAAGATTATTGTAAAAGAATCGATAAACATGAACTAGTCTCATTCTTAATGTCACTGCTCTATTTTCAAAATAGTACCATGCTTGTTCCTTCCTTATGCGAAAAAAATGCTTGTAAAAGCTTTCACGAATAGATTATAGAACTATGATAGGAAGAGAATACCAAATAGAAGACTAAACAGGCAAATAGCACAGGATTAATGTCCCTTTTCCAGGTCGATTAATGGATCTAAACATTCTGTTTCACTTTTTCTTTTCCTTTACTGCTTTGTATCGCTCCGATAAAACTTTGCTAGGGCCACACTAATTACAGAAAGTATCTCTTCAACCAAATATTTGTAAAGAGAAATGCTTGAAAGGCTTATATTTTAGTCCAACTTATCATTCAACCCATTTCATATATATAAATATATAAAAATTTGAATTCATCTGATTAATTTTAATTTCAAATTTTAACAAGAGAAGTCACCCTAAAATATTAATTATCATTTCCAAATATGATAAATCATAAAAAGGAATTAATAGGAAGATTACACATAATCATGCAATGTGATTTCACCAAACGCATAAAATAGCATTAGATGATGGCCATAAATGAATAAGGACAAAATTGGCGAAGCCGATCTCTCGTGTGTGTGTTGGACAAACAAGTATGGGCATTTTGGGAGGTGCAGAAAGACACTGGAAAAGTAGATGAGTAATTAATTAATAGCATAACGTTTCGAAAATTACAGCACAACATACTAATAATAAATACTCGTACTAGTACTGCTACGCCTACGCGTTCTTATCAAGAAGAGAAGAAAAATGTGACAGCAATAACTAACTAAGCTAGGTACCAGCTAGCAGTAGAAGAAGGAGAAGGAGGAGGAGGAGGAAACATGTGTGGATGATGATATTAATTTCAGAGACTATGAACAGAAATTAAAAGATCCACCATACGACATTGTAACATACTAGTAGTAGCAGCTACCTATAGAGAAAACAAAAATGACGAGTGACATATATAAAATAAAAATAACCAATTAATGGGCAGAATAATAGTGCTACCAGATCAAGTGGGGATGGGAACATGAACGTTGCCATTAGCAGTGGCAGCAGTAGTGTCGCAAGGAACCCTATTATTACCATCATTGCCACCACCATCATCACAACTCATCTTCTGATCAACGCTGTTCTGGTGAGGAGGAGGAGGAGGAGGAGGGGCGTCGAGGTAATTTCCGCCATCGGATCTCTTGATCCTGAAGGAGTTCTTGTTGTTGTGCATCCATACCTTGAAGACTCCTCTAGGGACACCGATGTCATTGCAGAACTCCTGGACCGCCACGTCATCGCCCTTGTTCATTCTCCACCCAAGCTTCTCCGAGAAGCTCAGCATCTTCTCCTTCTGCTCCTGGCTGAACTTGGTCCTGTACCTCTTCTTGCTGCTGTTGCAGGTGGTGCCGCTCGTCGTGAACGCGCTCCTGTAGTGCTGCTCCTGCTGCTGATCGGACTGTTGTTGCGGCGGGGGCGGCGCGGAGTATGCGCTTCCGAGGGCCAATAGCATGTGCGGTGCGGCGGACGAATGGTGGTGGTAGGGTGGCACGTGCGACAGCGGCGGCGGCGATGATGGGCTTGACATTGGGCTTGGGCTTTGGCTCGGGCTTGAGCTCAGGCTGGGGCTTGTGCTCTGGCTCATGCCGCGGTGAGGGAGGGGCTGAGGCGGTGGTGGGGCCGGTGCGGCGTTGGTGGGGGAAGTTGGGGAGTAGAAGCAGTTGATGAAATTGGGGTTTTGGGGAGGGGTGGTTGTTGTGGTGGTGGTGGAGGAAGGTTCTGGAGGCACGCGGCGGTGAAAGTTGCGGTGGCAGCCGCAGGCCGCGCACTTGAGGGACCGGGGATCGGCGGGGTTGGTCGAGGAGGAAGCCATGAACTCCCCGCAACCGTCGAGCGCGTGACCACCTATGCTGGCGGCATGATTTTTCAGGCAATCCTTGTAGGAAATCACCGCCATGGTTGGCGGCGGTGCTGCGGCGGTGGGGTGGCGCTTGAGGGTGCCGTTGGCGAAAGATAGTGACTTTGGAGTGTGGGTATTGGTGGGTTGTGGGGTTATAGTATCTAAGGTGTGGCTTTTGTTGGAGGTCAAGTCCATTTCTGTCTCTCCAAACAAGAATATGATATATCAAGAAGAAGAAGAAGAAGAAGAAGAAGAAGAAGAGAGAGAAAAGGGGGATTAGGGTTTTATTTTTTTGGACAAGTTTAACCTTTAAAGCAATCTTTTGAGGGATGGGTATTTTATGCCTGGAATGAGAAAGTGAACAAAGACAAAAGGTCTAAAATTGGGTTAATGGTTTGGAAGGGGAAGAAGGTGGTGATGATGGTTATGATGATGGAGAGAGAGAGAGAGAGGGAGGGGGAGTGATGATGGTTATAATGAGAAGTGATGACAAAATCTGAGGTTTAAATTGTGGAAGGGGGGGGGGGGTGGTTTGTGAGTGTTGAAGCAGCAGCAGCAAAGATAGAGGGATACAGCCATGTTAAAAAGGGGGTCCCAAAATCTCAACCACTAATCATTTGGGAAGAGAACACAAACAAAAACACCAATACTACTACTAATCAAGAGATTAAAGAGGACAATTACATTTAAAGGAAATCTAATAAAGTTGGAATCGGGGTTTAGTGGTGGTGACAGGTTAGTGGGACAATACGAGATTACGGTAATAATATGTATTCATGTATTTCTCTATGATTTATTTAACAACGCCTTAAATGGCATTTTTGTTCTTAAATATTTTAGATTTGATATATTGATGTATGTGTAACTCGTTTTTGGTTTAATGTTTTTGTGGTGGTGTTTCTCTCTTACAATCACATGTGTTAGTTGGGGGCAATAAATTTGTCTGAAAATATTAGGCAAGAATATATTCGATGAGGTCACTGATTCACACAAGGGGCAGTGTCCCCTGCACCAGTGCAGATGAGTCCCAAAGGGTGTGTACGTACGTGCCTGTTGCCCATGTGGTGTTACCTTATTGGATGCAATTTTATCTACTACTATTCCTTTTACAAAAATTAATATTTAAAATCCATTTATTTTAAAACTTTAACGATATAATGAAAAAATATTTTTTTTAAATTAAAACAAATAAGTTTTTATAACTAATAACTAGTTATTAAATATCTATTATATGTTAATTACATTTCAGTACATTTTTCAATATTTAGTACAATTAATATAATTTACAATCTTTAACAACACCGTGCTACTACTCAGTCACACAGTCACACCAAATGTATGAGTGTACCTTTTAATTTTTTGGTCAAAAATAAAAAATATAAATGCACCGTAGGACTATTATCATAACAACTCTTGTTACAGCATAGTACCAAAAGACATTTCACCCCCAGCTGGCCCTGCTGCTCTTGGTTTCTTTCCATGGTAACACACCACTTTGCTGCTCCTTCCCAACAAAAAGCTTACCTCATATCATATATTCATATGCTCACTCAAAAACCTAATCAATTGTTTTTCAGGGAGAGAGATTCCTGCCATTATGTTTTGTTCCTGGTTGTACATCACATTAACTTATATATGTTCAAATTTACTTCGCAGTTAGTCTTACTTTTATGGTTCATGGATAGTAGTGATAGTATATATAAGGCAAAGGAGAACAAACCTGCAGGGAACAAATGTGTATATACACATCTAGCAAACAAGACACAAATAATGGAAGTTAAGAAAAAACCAACTTACCCTCAATTAAGTGCTTCCACTATATTATGAATGTGCACTCAAGTTAGGTTAATTATTATTTCATATACTTTGGTGCATCTCTTAGCCAATTTGAAGGAGCACTACTAGAGAGTAATTTAGGAATTGGCTTCTTAACCGGTTATTATGCATTAGACTCATTTTGTTGTTGCGGCCGACAATATGTGTAGAGACTGAAAGGGACTTGTTTGGAAATGTACCAAATCCAGTCCAGCAAAATAACTCTCTTGCAATGGCCACTTGCTCAGCTTTTGTCGTGGCGCTCTCTCTTATAATTTAAGAGTTTCAAAATTAAACCTATCAGCACTTTTTTTGCATGTGGTGAGTAATATTGGTGGTTGTACACCAGCACTTATTTTAATCGAAGTTTCTGTGACATTAGTTATTGAAGGAAATTGTCTAAGAAATTATGCTTCAAATCTATACGTATGGTACGTGATGATCAAGATTAGTTTAAACTTATTTTGGAGCTCGGGCACATATGTTGTACCTAGCCATATATGTAATTTATTAGGGGTACTAATTCAATCTATTTTGTTCTCAGTAAGTGGTCCATGTAAGAACTGAGCTTCGTATCACTTAGACACGTCTGGCAGTCTTTCACGAATCTCTCGCTAGTTTTGAATTCTGCCTTCTAGGATCTGCCATTATCTTACTTTCAACTTTCCATCTACCTAGTCTAATGAACTAAGATAGCTGGTTATCGATGTTAAATTCCATAGTTCTATTGTTTGTGTGACCAATCTAAGTGTATAAGAATTTATATGTTTAAACAGGTTATTTGCTACTCTATTTTTCTTAAACGATTAGTCCCTGTTTTTTATTTTATTTTATTAAAAGATTGATTCTTATAGTTTAATTTATTTTGGTGTTGGTCCTTTTGGATTAAAACTCAAACCACTGGAATTAAACTATAGAGACTTATACCAAACAAAAGTATTATAATGATGACCAGAGCCAAATTTTATATACATCTACAACATAAATCATAAGGGTGCCCTCCAACATATATTGATAAAAGAATATACGACATCATTTTTCAGGACCAAACATAGTATTTAACCCAATACTTTAAAAGGATTTTTTTGTTAATATTTCAAGCTTCGAGTCTCAAATGTACTAAATTTTTTTAGGGTAATTATATTTACACAAAATATTCTTAAAAATTTTTAAAATTGCACTCCACTCTAATTTTTTTTATTGAGATAGATCACTAATTTGATATTTCTATTTTTATTTCTTATGTTTTTCAATTTAAAATGATAGAGAGATAGAGAGTGGTGTGTTAATTATAGGATCCAAGCTTGCGGTAAGAAATAGAGAAGTGTCTCAGAAGTTCTGTGTGATAGAAAAGTGTCACTCAAGCTTAAGGAAAAATTTTACTGCATAACTACAAGACTATCAATGTTATACGAGACTGAGTGTTGGGCAGTAAAAAGTCAATGAGAGAATAAAATCATTGTTGCGGAAATAAGGATGTTGTGTTTGATGAGTGAACACACTAGGTAAGATAGAATTAAGAATGATTGCATTAGAGAGAAAGTCGGGGTAGCATCTATAGTAGAAAAGATGGTAGAATCCTGTCTTAGGTGATTGAGACATATAATGAGAAGACTAGTAAGCCCCAGTAAGAAGAGTAGATCAAATAACGGGTAACTCATTAATTAGAGGTAGGAGGAGACCTTAAAAAACTATAGAGGAAACTATTAAAAAAGATTTAGATGTTAACGATTTGCATGAAAACATGGTATATAAGACAGTATGATGTCGTTTGATCCATGTAACTGACTTCACTTAATGAAAAATGACTTCGTTGTTGTTATTGTTTTTAATTTAAAAATTTATAAAAAAAATTGTGATAACAATAAAACTTGTGTGGGTAACTTTAAGAACTTAAATTCCAATCAAACTCCCATACTAAACCATTTTTAATCAAGATTGGAAGGGGTCAATCAAAAACAAAGGTTGGAAGGGTAATTTATTTTTTAAAATCATGGTGTTTATCAGTGTGGTTTGTAAACATTTCTAAAAATGAGACAATTTATCTAAAGATTTAAAACTATATTTTACCTAGAATCAGAAATAGAATTCTTAATATTTAATTAAGGAATGATGAATTTTTTTTTCCGTTTAACTACACCCTAGAATTAGGTTGGAAGGGTATATGATAAAGATAAGTGAAGACTATGATCAATTGTTAACTGGGGTTCAAATTAAGACTCAGTCACCTCAAGAGCAAGCATAGCAATTAATTGATAAGCCAAGTTCTCTCTCTCTCTCTCTCTCTCTCTCTCTATGTATATATTCTCTCTCTCTCTATACATATATAATCTTGTTGAGTTGATAGGTCAGTGCAGTGAGCCATACTTTGTCACAGTCATGTTTTTTGTCTTCATTGTAGGAAGGAACACGGTCATTCATTTAAGAGCCTTCTCCTGATGAAGCCGTAACTGCTCCTCCTCGGTAGGGGACGCATAAGCCAGAGCAAGAAATAATAAATCGGATATCCTATCTTTAGTCCAAAATTCATAGCAAAATATTAGGGACATTTACATATATATGGGATTTACACAGGGATATTCCCAAAATGTGGGGAGAAAAAATAAATTACGGATGTGTGGGATTTGGTACTGAAATCGGTCCAACCTGGACCGATTTCAGTACCAAACCCCACACATCCGTAAATTATTTTTTCTCCCCACATTTCGGGAATATCTCTGTGTAAATGCCATATATATGTAATTTTACCAAAATATTATGTCAAAATACAACAAATCCTAACAACAAAACTCAGCTAGTCTTTTGTGAGGGCTAAACTACAAATGGAGACAAAGATATTATATGAGACATCATTTTTAATGAACCATATTGAGATTTTCGTTATAAGTTGCAATCCATTATCGACCAATAATTAAGACACAATTTATTGAGTCATTTAAAAGACATTTCATAAATAAGTACAAAATGAGACTCATAATACTGCTAGAAAGATGGTCATTTGCGGTGGACATAGTTTATGATGGAAATCGCAACGGATTTTGCGACGGACGGATTTGTGTCAAATTTTGCGACAATTTTAGCTGCAGACAAAATAATTTGTCATCAGTTTAAAATTTTGATAAATGTTACCGTCCCTCCTAAAAAATGAAAGTTAGCTGCCTCTTTTATTTGGTCCAATCAAATTAAGTAAACAAAAAAACATTTACTTTTTCACCTAAGCATTATTAAAAGCTTTAGATTTTGATCTACTCACTTTTTTATTTATTTTAATTTGCCCTCAATTTTTTTTTAAAATTTTAATTTTATTTTACTCTCCAAAGTAATTTTACTTTGCAAACACTTGTGTATGAAGTGAAGGATAAATAAAACTAGGGTCAGAAGTGAGTCGATTTGAGTTGAGCTGGCTGAAACTCAAACTCGACTCACTTTTTAATGAGTTGAATTGAGCTTGAGCTCATTTAGAATCAAGCCAAATATTTGGGCTCAAGCTTAGTTCACCAAAAGCTTGTTGTGCTTCAAGCGTGAATGTTAAAAGTCTCATATTGATGAAATTTGGATAAAGTAAAGAGTATATATTTGTGAAGACACAAAACTCATTGCCTTAAGATTTTAGATAAATATGTAGCATTGATACAGGGTTTTATACCCCATTTTATTATTCGATAATTGAACATGCATCCTAAAAATGTGCGATTTTAATACTTTAATGATATGTTTTGCACATTGTCTTCTTTTATGTTAAATTGTGAAATATGTCATTAAAGGCACCATTTTGAATATTTTTAAATCTTGAGTAGCCTATGCATTTAACTTCACTTGCTTGAGTTTTTAAAGTCACAAGGATCAAGTATTGGTGCAAAAGGAAGTGAAAAAGGAGCTAAGACGAAACTCTATGGCGTTGTTTATGTATTCGACGTGTACCTTGAGTTGTAGACATGAATTTCTTTCAACTCCTATATTTTTGGAAAGCTAAGAGGAAGCTCTACAACTCTCATGAATATCCAAAAAGTTGAATTGATTGTCTACTTGGTCATTTTTATCCCAGAAATCAGAACAACGATACTGAAATTTCAAATTGGAGCTGTCACAAATATTAGGGCATAACTTCTTCATCTGAAGTCTAAATGAGGAAAATTTTGACTCTATGTCATGTATAATTTAAAGATCTACAACTTTTATGCGACATCAAAGGCAAAATTGGTCTCTAAAGGCACTGTATAGCATTTTTTTGCTTTGTGTCGCTGCAGTGCGCCTACAACGTTGCAACACGTAAAAGGTTTGTGTCACTGCAGCGTACCCATAGCGCTGCAGCGTGAACCAGAGAGTGAATTTTTGCCTGATACAAACCTGAAACCCTATTTTGGATCCTTGGAGGCTACAAATAGACCTACGGTGAAGGGGGAAGTCCACAACTTCATATTCTGCCTCCATAGTTTAGGTTTTTGTAGTTTTTCTCTTTTATTTTCTGCACTTTAAGTTTATGTTTGTAGTTTAGTTATTAGTTCTTCAAGGATTGTTGGAACGATCGCATTGACAACGCAAGCTCCTAATTTTCTTTTATTCAGGTTTTATTGTTTATTTGAATTCCCGTTTATTTTCTACTATCTTCTTCCTTTTTATTTATCGTTGTGTGTTTGAATCCTCTGTCTATGGAGGAGTAGTTTTCTAATACCTTGCACGCGGTATTTCTAGAATTAGGATTAATTTAAGGTTCATGTACTTAATAATGATTCATAATTCTCCCTCATTCTTCTCAGATTGATGACATAGCAATCACATGCTATTAATTAGGATTAATTCCAAATTATTGAATCTTAATGATTGTGTGATTTATTGAATTAAAATTGGTAATTCAAGTTGGTCAATGAGAATTATCCAAGTCTGTAAAGGGAATTAGGGATTAATCCAGTCGGATTAAGTTGTGTAATTGTGTATAAAATTAGTATAGGTATTTGATACTGAGACCTTGGCTTTTAATTCTTATACTAGTTAATGCTTAGGAGAAAGCAATTGTGATCTCTTAGGAGAATTGTGCAATAGTTTGAGATCTCTAGCTAATAATCACCAACCCCCTTTTATGAACATTATTTTGTGGAACCAATGATAATTGATCATTGATCTAGGAAGAACCATATGCATGGTATTGCTTTTCATTAGTGTATTTTATTTTATTTGTGATAATCACAAAACCCCCAATTTTGCTTTATTTAAATATAATATAATTGAATTGCTTGTACTTCCTCGTGAGACAATGTATGTTATCTCCCTTTACTACGTTTTTGGGGTTTACTTAATTTATAAATTATTATTTGATTGTACATGAGAATTATGACATTTGGGTGTGTGCTAGGCGTCTAACCACTTTTATGTCTTACTTAGCCCGTTTGTTTGAATATCATCCTAGTTTGAGCTCCTCTCATCACATTAATAACCAATGAGTTATACCAAAGTCAATGGTTTAAATCCAACCTAAAATTTCATCATGAATTTTGCACATGGGTTTGTAGCAGCCCAGCTAGTGCATGTTTGCTCGGGGTGTGACAAGAGCCCTTTGAATGTGTTTACCGTGAGTGTTTGTGAAGCTTCTCTTGAAGGGGAGCATGCCAATGTTAGGTCTCACACTTGAGGGGGAAGATTGTTGTGTTTCAAGTGTGAATGTAATAGTCCCAAATCAATAAAATTTGGATTAAGTGAAGAGCATATATTTGGGAAACCCATAAATCCATTGCATTAAGGTTTTGGGTCAAGATGTGGCATCTAACCCACTCTGTGTGTTTAAATCTCCTCTAATTTTGAGCTTCCCTTCACTGCTTTAAGCCCAACAAGTGGTATTAGAACCAATGGTTGGTATCCGACTTAAAATTCATGATGTTTGCACCCGGGTTTGGTGGCTGGCCTAGTGATGTGTGTTTGAGCTCGGGGTGTGGTACCAACCCGTGAGTTAGTTTTTCATGAGAAGAAGTTTTCGCTGAGAGGAGATCATACCAATAATGGGTCTCACCCTTGAGGGGGGAGATTATTGTGTTTTAAGTGTGAATGTTAAACGCTTAAACTGGCAGATTTTTTCAGCGGATATATCTTCCAACATTATTGGTAGATTTTATGCCACTGGTAAATGCTTTTCACAAGTCTTTTGACGAAGATTATTAGTTTTACCAGCGATACTTATCCGCCAATATATATTGCCCCAAAATGGCCCAAACATGTTACCGACGGATACATTATATAGTTGATAATTTTACCAACAGATATATCTAACGGTAATAGTTTAGGGTTTAGGATTATTGAATTTATCATTTATCTTCTTCTCATTAATAAACAATCACAACATAGACACTGTCACATCCTAACTTGGGGACGTGACCGGCACACAAGGGACTAATTCCCTTGTGGAAGCCTCTATAACGCTTTTCGTAAAAACATGCACTTTAGTTTTAATTAAAACAAATAAAAATTTCTTTTCTTAGTAAACATAAACTCTTTTACATAAACATAAATATATATGATAAAATACGCGACTGGTCCAAAGATCCTGCCTATATACAATTGGAGCACTCTAGACATGACTTGATTACAAAATAAAAATAAGACTAATAATTCCTATAGGTAGCTTCACCTCAAGGTAAACTGGTGACTCTTGGATACTAACACCTCTATACTGACCATAAGCTTTATGCTATGCTATGTTGCTTCATAACCTGTAACTAGAGGGGGAGGTTAAGGGGTGAGAACTCTGGGAAGAGTCTCAGTGATAAGTCGTCTGCGTGGCGACATTGGACACTTTGAAAACACATGAAATGCAGATGCAATACATAATATATNTATATATATATATATATATATATATATATATATATAACAAGAACAAAAAATTTCTATAATAATAACTAATACAAAAAAGCATTTGAGAATATAATATAGTTGGGAGTTCTCTAGATAGGCGTTTCGAGCTTTACGATTTTGCTTATGATGTACTATCCTGGATGAACTACCCAAGTATCTAGGGCACGACAGCTGAGAATACACTGCATGAGTCCATAGATTCCTAATAGTTAGTCTTGGTGCACTACCCAAGTACTTAGGTCATGACAATTGGGGATACATTGCCTGAGCCCATAGATTCCTGATAATTAGTCCTAATCTACATGATACATGACACTGGGCATCACGAGCTGCCATGTTTGGGCGTTATGGTCTAGCCCTAAATCTACATAAATCCTATTCTATTTTACAATCGTACAAGGTATACCAGGGTCAACGTAAGCTATCGCTGACTTATAGTTCTATCCTAGATATACTCCCATGAAAACAGTTTTAAATACATATCATAACATGAAAACATAATCCTTTAACTTATGTTGATAGCATAACATGACTTAATATATATTACATGTTTTATCTTGGAAAATAAAGGTAGACTAAGATCCCATGCTTAGGGAGGTTACCATGTAAGAGAGGTGTGTCACATGGACAACTTAAATACCAAGTCTTATTCTTAGCCAGAACCTTTCCATAACATAAATCTTCCTCCACTAGAATAGTAGTATTCGATAAATTGTCATTCATCTAGACCATCCATTTCATTTGTCATTCAATCAAGGCTATTCATTTTCTATGAAAAGTTGTTTCTAGAAATCTCAAATGTAGGAGCCAATATTTTGGTGGGTCTTACCCATGTGATTTAATTTTTTGATAGATCCTACCTATATGATTGAAATGTGTCTACATAGATTTAGTTTTAAATTTAAATGCAATTTATAAACATCTATTTTAGTATTTCATGATTTTGTTTTAAATATCTTGTTAGTATTAATTAATTTGTTTTTAATTTTATGTACTATGATTTTAAAAAATAACAATCCTTTTATAAAATGTATAAAAATATCATTAATAATAATATATATCTGGACCATTTCATTACTAATAATAAAGATAAAAAAAATTGTCTGTCTTATATAGTTGCGTATTTGTTAATAAGTGGCTCCTATATTTTAAATAAAATAAAATACATATTGTTTATTTCAAATTTTCAAATCCCATAAAATAAATATATAAACAAGTCTCACATAAGCCAAATAAAATAAAATAAAAAAATAGATCTATTCTAGTTTTGGTCATTAATTATATTGAGTTTTTTAAAAAAAAAATTGGACAACTTTTTGTATAGACTTTATGAAGAAGAAATAAATGCGTTACGTGTTCCTATTTTTAAAATATTAAAAAGTTTAAGTATAATTAATTTAACCTATGTATATTCAATAAAAGAAAATAAAAATATATATTTCACCTCAAATATTTAGATGTCAAACAATTAAAAACAGAAGATCTCAAAATCAAAAATGAAATTCAGATTTGATCGAAGGGGCGTATACCTCACAATGCTTAAGCATGCGGATTTTTTTGTCATCACGTGGTTCGTTTTATAACAATTTGCAATATTGGGATCCCTTGTAAAAATTTACATTAGTGGGTCAAATTTCAGAAATTGAATTTTAAAAAATTGATTTAAAAAAAAAATACTGGTGTGACGCGTGTAGCACCCGGGCCTGACACTAGCCTGAAATCGGATTGGCTCATTCCAATTTCAAAAAAAGCTTGCTCTGTTTTTAGAAATTGGAATTGCAGTATCCGATTTCAGTTTATCCCATCATATTCTGATGTCAAATCATGTTAGTCATTTTTTTTGAAATCGGATTTAGGTAATCCAATTCCCATACAAAAATAACTTTTCTCATCCACCCCTAATCACACAATAAACTCCATCCAAACACATACAAACGTGATTACCCCTAAACTCCATCCAATACAAGTTGTTGTATTTTTTAATTTGACTTAGTGGGACTAGTATTGATATGTGTGACTGAATTTTATTGGTAAATAAAATTACACTTTACCTCTTTAAATAATGGTTTTTAATTTGTTTTAGGATAGTGTGTGTTTGTTTAAATAGTATGAGCTAATTAAGGGTCAAGCCCAACCGTAGGCTTAGTTCTCATTGCATCTAATTTGGTTATGACAAAAAAAATGTTGATTATTTATGATTACTTGATTATGTAATCCAAAAAATATATGACCTAAAAAAATGTTGTTATTATTATGTTCTTATTTTCGACAATGAAATGTGGTATTGTACAAGAATATCAACAAAATGTAGCATTACACGAGAAAGGTGGCCATGCACAAGAATTTAAAGAAAACGTGAATTTTCACGTTAATTGGAAGGAAATATGCATTGAGCGAGAATTTGAGGAAAAAGTGGTATGATGCAGGAATTTGAAGGAAACATGGCTTCTTGCGATAATTGGAAGAAAATGTTGTATTAGGCAAGAATTGGATGGAAACATGATATTTTATAAGAATTTGAAGGAAACATGATATTATAGTCGAATTGTAATGAAACGTGGCATTGCATGAAAATATCAAGAAAATGTAGCATTGCACAAAAATTAGAAGGAAACATGGATTCTTGTAGTAATTGGAAGGAAACTCGGCATTACATGAGAATTTGAACGAAATCTAGTATTGCATGAGAATTTGAAGGAAACATGGTCTCTCGCAGTAGTTGGAAGGAAACATTGCATTGCATATGAATTTGAAGGAAACATGATATCACGTGATAATTTGAAGAAAACGTGGGATTGTAGTTGATCTACAACAAAATGTGGCATTGCATGAAATATCAAGAAAATGTAGAATTGCACAGGAAATGTGGCATTACACGGAAATTTGAAAGAAATGTGTCTTCTCACAATAATTGGAAGGGAACAAGGAATTGCACAAGAATAAAAAAAAACACGACATTGCGTGAGGAACTAAGACCTTCCCCAAAAGCAGAACCCTTGGCCCTGCTAGAGGGGGTTTTTCCATCATCATCATCATCGTCATCATGTGCACAGTTCAATGGTTGATGCAACAGTTCATCATCATCTTAAAGCAGTCATATCCACTCATCGTCTTAAAGCCACAATTATAACCTAATAGCTCATATCATCATCTTCATCATAGCTATTGAAAGGTTATCACCCTACATCCTAACATGCAGCACTGCATACTCATAGGCATCTAACATTCCTCATATTGGCAAGCATCATTTTATAATTCTACCTTATACTCCTCCTAGTCTAAATCATTTAACAAACATAACATCGTATAACTCATAAGCATATCCCTATTATTTCTTGAGTAATTACCGTTCAAAATCTCATGTCATCATCTTCGTCATTTATCACCAACTCTAACATGTATTACCTCATATTAACATAACATTTAACATATAATATATCACCTAATTTCAGGCTCAACATCTTCATAAACATAAACCAACCTAATTCTAACAATTATTCCAATAGATTACCAGACTTGCAGAAACTTCCAAATACAAGTATAATCGATAGAAATCTTCAAGAACATCATTTAGCCATTAAAACCTAACATATTCTAACACCAAACATAGCACAACCATCATCATAAGCAATTTCCTAGGTATTTATCATAATATTTCACATCATAAGGAATATAATTTCATGTCTCATAATCATTTCTCATCATAAATCCAACATAGGTCTCCATAATTAAACATAATCATTTATAATTATCAAGAATATTATCAAGCAATTAAACCTAATATAATCTATCATCAAACATATCACAAACATCATCAAACATCTTAGAACCACATAGACAGTGGATAGAACAGTTTACCCACTTTCCAATTTTACATGAAATATACGACGTTGGTTTTTCATAAATCATACATATAACACCTAAAATTCATCAAGGAGATGAATAAGTCAGGATTATCCACCTCTAAATCCAGTTTGGAAACGGTAGACGTGAAGAGGAAAATGCCCTGAGTACTTCCATGACGATCCTGCTATTTTTCTAGCGTCTGGCATCATCGCAGCAGTGCGCGAACGGACAACTAAAGAAAGAAAAAGAGCAACAAAGAAACAAATAAAAGAAAAGGGAACAATGAAGCGTAATTGCTTCAGGTGGCTGCCCTTTTTATAGGCAGTCCACCGCCATACATATATATATATATATATATATTATTATTATTATTATTACTATTCATAGTTATATCCCTGCCACGGAACCCCCTTCAGTCTAATTTTGATCATGTTTGATTGCATTTTGTCATTCGCAGTCTTGGTTCTTCGCGTATGGTTGTCCGAAAAGTATTCCAGACGTGCTCTTGCGATTTGCTAATTTTTCTTATTAGTACTTTGAGTCCGGTGGAGGTATTCGGGGAATTATTATTTTATTAGTGTATTTTACGGTTACCTTCGGTATCTGAAAAATTCCCGATTGGTCCGGAAATCGTCCTAAGTCTCAAGAAAATCCGCGACGTCACAAAATCTCAATTTTAACTACGATTTTTAGGAGTTAAAGGCAATAATTTAATTTTCTCGCCTCCCTAATCAACCTATAATTATTTATCATGCTAAATATCCGTACAACGAAAAAGCGGGGTGTTACAATATGCACACATAATCAAGTCAGCTCATGAGCTATTGAGTCGAACATAACAAAGTTCAAGCTTGTTTCATTTAAAAATTGAGTTGAATTTTTTTCTTTTGTAGGTATTGCATTTAGCATTAATCAGAGCCCCAATAAATGAGACAAAACAAAAATACAAGGAAAGCATGACACACCCAAGCACTATGCCAAACACCAATCTCCCCAAGAAAATGCCCCACTACAACTCATGAGTTGGAATTATTAGCTCAAGCTCAACTCATGAGCTCACAAGCTCGACTTATTGAGTGATTAACAAATCGATATATAAATAACTCACGAGCTGATTGACTCATTTTCAATCCTAAATAAAACGATGGGAATTAGAGGCAAATTAAAAGGAACAAAATAATTGAATTAAAAAAATATATATTTATAATAATACTTAAGTAGAAAAAAAAATGAAATTTAATGGGTTAAAAAAAATTCCAAACCTTATGTTTTGAAAGTCACCTTAGTATTCACCTAAAAGTTTTGGGAACAAAAGAAAGGCATCGATGCTCAATAGCTGAAGGACAGTGTCCAAAACAGTGGAGAACCAGAAAGTGTACGTGGTGGAACCAAGCCCTTTTCATGATTAATGAAAGAATTATTGTTAGCTCTATGAAAATTAGATATATATATATATATATATATATATATAGTTTATCAAAATTATTGGTTGTATTTAATTAGTTGGAGTTTGGACTTTATTATTCATATAGTTTTCTACTTTATTGTGCGGGGCAAAGCAAGAACATTTTTTTTGGGGGGGGGGGGGATTAGTTTTGATCTCTCAAAACTACACCACTACATCAGTCATTGCATTAGTTCTCCAATTTTTTTTATGAGATTAACTTTTACATAATTAAAAATATCACAAGTTAGTCATTTTGTTAGTTCTCTAAATATATAATGATCACAATATTTTTAATCATTAAGAAACTAATTAGCAACAACTTTTTTTTAAAAACTAATATGATGATCAATATACTTTTAAATGACCAAAATAGAGTTTTACTCATTAAATTTATGCATATAATATATTATACTTCTTATAAAAGAAAAACACACATTTCGCAATCAAAAGTCAGAGACACATACGTACATTATATTAACTTTGAAAACAATCTTTACCAAATTGTTAGAATGTCATATATAATTAACTCATAATTTTATCAAAAAGTATAAAACGATCGGCAGAGTCCAGAATTTAGAGAAATAAATTTAAAATTGAATTTTAATTCAACTCAAGATTGATCTTTAAAAATTAGATAAAATAAATATTTAATACAAACTATAATTTTCTCAACTACACACACTTATGTAGGAAAGGAAATGGGTCTAAAACTAGCACATTTCTCATTAATTTTTTTTATGATTTAAATAAAAACAATAAAAATAAATAAATAAAAATAGTGGGTTAAAAAATAAAAAAGAAAATGATAAAATTGGGTCATTGGGTACAACTAACAATTTATTTATTTATTTAATATTAGTATAAAAAAAATTTAGGGAAGTCAAGTAAAAATACATGTATACTATTACTTAAAATAAAATAAAATTTTAGGGGTGAGCATTATTGCTCCCCTTAGCAACGCGACCCTCTGCCCCTGATTAGGTGTTGATGCCTTGTTTTGAAGGGCGAGTGGCTGTCATATGTTCATGGTTTTCACTAGGTTTGAGCCAGTTTATCGAAGGCGATAAAAAACGAAGAAAATGTATATAATGTCCTTTTTCTGGCAAAGGTATTTTTATTTTAATTTTCATGACCCGAAAATACTATACCATGAATTATATAAATCGAAGAGATCCTTGTTATTTATGTCAATCTAACAATCTAATTATCATCATTAAGTTTATAGCATCACATAGAAGCAAAAGACTTTGATGATGGCAAAAGCAAGTTGACGTCTCCTTTTCTTTTTTTTTTTTCTTTTTTTTTTTTTTTTTGTTGATGCATGATTTTGGACAAATTAATAAGACCTGCTGCTTATAAAAGTAAGGTTTCATCATAAACTAAAAAACAAACCAGAAATCTTGATTAGAGACCTGCAGGGCCACCCTCTCCAAACAGTTTTAATGTTTCTCCACGTGTTGTAAAACTGTTGCTGTGTGTAATGAGACCAATCGCCATGCATAAAAATTTTAATGCTTTCGAGGGGTTTTCATTTCTTTTTCTTTTGCGTCTCTAATACACTATACTTTAAGCTAATTCAATTTATATAATTAAGAATCTTTTCGTTAATTTCTTTAGCTATAGTAGCAAACTATCACAAAACAAGTTTAATTGGCAATTACAAAATGTCCACGTCTTCGTGGTGATTATTGAGTATGTTAAGCGTGATGTTGATCAGTGATCATATCACAATTATAACTCGTTAATCCAACTTTCGGCTCCAAAAGATACAACTATATCCAGTTGATAATATATGTGAACCATATTCATGTGTGTCCTATTCATGGAATTGATATACCTACTATTACAGCATTCCAATAGATACACACCTATGATGCATATAATTTGATCATAGTCAAATGCCAATTAATCTCTCTCTCTCAACCTAGCTAGCTACTCTATCTATCATACATAAGCTACATTAAACTCCAAGAAACAAAATTGTGTGCATAAATTTGATAAGACATGTTAAGATTAAGGCGTGCCTTAATTTGATTCCTGAATTAAAGAAGGGGGAAAAGAAAAAGGATGGGCTAATTGGAAATCTAATCACACCTATGAGATGAGATGAGTACTAGTGATCGATTTATTATGGGTGTGAGGCTGAGAGCACTCCAAGCCATGAAATTCGGCTTTTTTTCTTTCTTTGGTTCCTTGCTTGGGTCAAAAAAATCCTCAATGAATGAATAAATAGAGCAGTGCCTCTGACAATTTTGTCATCATCAAACAAGGCATGCGCGGAGTGACACAAAGTACTAGGACACGGACATTACAATGAGTTCTCCTCAAAATAGAGCTTAATAACTTGTGCGCAAGTTATGTTTACCCCTTCAAAATTGGTAAAATTGAAAGCCTGATGAAACTTGTGCTAAAGGAGCAAGGAGCAAAGTTCCTTTGTTGGCATGCACATAATCAAAAACCCGCTAGTCAAAAGAATGAATTTGTTTAGCCATATTTGCATCTTCTCTTAAAGGGTTAAAGGGGGAAAATGGCAAAGGAGACAACCAACATGAATTTAGTGCAATAATTTAAGTTATGGTTAGGGTTAAAACTTTTTATAAATTAAAATGGTAAAGGAGACAACCAACATGGCTTTTGTGCAATAATTGAATGTTAGGGTAAGGGAAGCATGTATGTACACATGCCAAGTCTTCAAACATTTGTTAGGGATTCACTGACATTAGCCCCAAATGCAATATTTTGCAGCGTGCATTGATTGTGGGGAGAGGGAAGTAGACCATGCTTTTCAATTAAACGGAACCAGATTCCATAGGTCAAATGCATACAACTTAAGGGGTGTGGACCCAAAATTAACAACAGGCCCGTATTGCTTTCTTCTTTTCGAAAAATAAAATTTGAATAATAATAATAATAATAATAATGTGAAGAGATAATGTTTTAGCAAAGTTAAATTGGAGAAAATGTAATGCGGGTGGATCGGCATCCACCTAAAGGCATTTATGAAGTTTTCATATTACAATATATATTACGGATGCTGATAAGATCAAGGGTGGGCAAAAACAAAATATCTTCTGACAAAAGATATTTTTAACTTTTAAAGGATAAGATTTATCCGGTTATTATTGTGTATAGAGAATATTGCACTAATCTCATCATATATACTTTGTTTTTGTATCCTACTCCCGTTGCTTTTTGTTTTTTCGGATCGACAATATTTTCTTTTTTGATTTTTTATCATATGTGAAGTGGTCAACTGTGTAACGTATATTTTTTTCTCTTTATTATTACTGATTATTATTGAATGAATGCATGTCACTGTACTAGCTAATTGAAAGATTTTTAGGTGCTCCCTAAAAATATTCTAATTTTCTTTCATGATTCCAGTGTGGGCTGCTTTACCACGTGTAATCTCAACTCAACTCCCTTTGTTCTACGCTAAGAAAGAAAGCACTTTTTAAGGGATACCATATTGATAAGAAAAAAGGGGATAAACATAAGTATTTTTTATATAGATAGCAAATTGGCATCAAGTCATTCGGACAGAATCATCGAATGTTTTTTTTTTTTGGCTATATACCGACGTAGAAATAGAGTCAAAGTGTGACTTGTATTCATTAGATAAAAGGAAGGAAAAAAAACCATGATTTGTTTTAATTAATTATCATAAAAAATTTATCAATTGCAGCAAATATAAAATAGTTTAATTTTCTGTTAAGCAAATGAAATATTGTCTTAGCAATAAAACCTCACCGCGATAACTGCATAAAACCATATTTAATTCTTAAGGACGACAAATTCCCCTTCTAAACCATTGTATTCACTTTACCACAAAAAATCATTGTATTCGTAATTTATTTCACCCATACCTGCAGGTTAAGCTAGGGTATTACAAGATAAAAAAATTTTAACATTAGTTTTGAATTTTTAAATATTTAAATAAAGGTAACATTTCAAGTGTTCACCCATATAAAATGGGAAGTGTTGAAATCCATGGTACCAAGAAAGAAAAGAGAGAATAGAAACTGAATATGCAAAATAAAATTGAGAGAATGAGAAAGATTGTCAAACTTACAAGTGGTGCAGGTCTATATATAGGCTCCTAATAACCACTAAGCATATTAGTCTAACTAACTATTACAATCACAATTACAATTATCAACTATAACATCTATATATTCTAATACCCCCCGGCAAGCTGGACAATGTGTACTAACATTTCCAGCTTGGAAACAACGATACAAGAAAAAAGCAAAGATCAATACAATGCTAAGAAAATGATTGAACGTCAACAGCAACCACCGAAGTTCCTAGTTCCTGGAAGTCTTCGACTTTCACTGAAGCCCCTTCGACCTTCTTGTCTTCGACTTTCACTGAAGCCCCTTCGACCTTTCTCCAACGTCTCAACGGCACCGGTTGCAAATGGTCCCAACACGCGAACAGCTTAACTACCCACTCGGCAGAAGCAAACAAAGCTCAATCATCAAGGGCAGAAGCTTAAATTCAACGCTTAACCACCCAAGATAAGAGCAAATATAAAGTCATATGGCTAATCCAATCAGAATTAAAGCCACACAAGGCTGACAAAGCAGAAATTTGTCCAAACTAGCAATAACAGATCAAGTAATATCTCTCAACAGAATCTAAACCAAACTCAGCAAGAAACAATACAGGGCAGATCTAGAATCCAATACCAATCACATAGCAAACACACTGTGCACATTCTGAATAAGAGTACCAAAACAGAGCATAAAACTTCAAGAACTAGACCAATGATGCCGAATGAAGCTCCAACAAATCTGGAATTCACAGAACTTGGAAATACAGAACCAAAGCTCAGTTCTCCCTGAGACGCTGAATAGAAATATTCAATCTGAAAACCACACAAACTCAGCTGTAGCTGCAGAAAATCAAAAGTCGGAACTGGAAATTTTGAATCTCAAATACGACGATATCAGATCACACGCATAGCAATATACAGCAAAACTTCTACATCATAGAATCGAAATCATACACATCACAGAGAAAATGCACAGGCAAGAGCAGAAGAATACGAGATGAAAAATTGCAAACCAAGACCGTTACGCTTCCACCTCCATAACAAATGAAGTCAAATCTAGCAAACCACAGCCATCAGCCATCACAAAATGAAAGCAGATACAGATCGTTGCTGAAACGCAGCAGCGGCAACAACGACAACGACAGGAACCAGATCTGGAAGTCGCCAGAGAACAAAGGCAAAGGCGGATGAAACCAAATCAGATCCTGAATCGGAGCGAAGACCACGAGCACGCCGACAACTCCGCTGAACGATCCGTCACTCGCGGCAAGCAGCGGCAACGACAAAAGAAAACCAGATTTGCACGATTTTCAGATCCTCGATGGAGGAGGAGGGAGCGGAAACGACGCCGTTGAAGCGGATCCTGGAGCACGATCTGAACCAGAACGCGTAGCACGATCCCAGGCTTGTGGCACCGAACAGAGATGAGCGAGCATCTACGCGATTTAGACGCGAAACAGGCGGTTGTGATGCGGCTCCACGTGGTGGCGTGCGACCGCACAACGGCGGTGTCGGAGCGATTCCAGAACCCGAAGAATTGGTGGCATGGTGTCGTCAGGAAGTCGTGGCACGACAAAAGCGTGCGCCAGCTGGTAGATGAGGCAGCGGCGGCCGATGCAGAGCTGCACGGTGTCGGCGGGAGGATCCAGATTGCCGCCGGGGAGGAGAAATTTGAAGTGCGTTGATTTTGCAGAGAGAGAGAGATTTTGCTTTTTTTTTTGAAGCTGAGGGAGAAATTTTGCAAGAAAATTGGAGAAAGGAAGGGAAAGCTGAAACGGAAAACGAAAGAAAACGAAGAAAAAAAATGGAAAAAAAATGAATGGCGGAAGCTTCAAGGTGGATGCCATGGCACTGATACCATGTTGAAATCTATGGTACCAGGAAAGAAAAGAGAGAATAGAAACTGAATATGCAAAATGAAATTGAGAGAATGAGAAAGATTGTCAAACTTACAAGTGGTGCAGGTCTATATATAGGCTCCTAATAACCACTAAGCATATTAGTCTAACTAACTATTACAATCACAATTACAATTATCAACTATAACATCTATATATTCTAATAGGAAGTTTAAGTGTACACCCACTTTATCTACCCTACACGCACTATATCTACCATTCAATATTTTTTTGGTAAAGTGAGCAACAAAAAAAAAAAAAAGACAACTAGGAATTAGGACTCGACATCATCAATGGCCATAATTTTCACAGGGGGCGAATCCAAACAAACAAAATTCATAGAGCTTCGAGTCCTCATCTTAGCCAAAGCGTCTGCACAATGATTCGTCGTGCGAAGGACATGGAGAATCGTCACCTCCCAATCACAGTCTAGTAGATAGGAAATAGAAAAAAGCATAGTTCCAAGCTTTGGGGATCTATGACTTTGACGAACCATGATGAATTGGATTGCTTGCTCATAATCAGACTCACAGACTACACGTCTCCAACCCTCATCCCAAGCAAAGGTTAGTGTTGAAAACTAATTTTAAACTCTCGTCGTTTTATATATCCTCCTTTATAGCTTTCAAATCCTCAAGGGATTCAATTGCAGTATAGTCGGTTATAATCATATCCACATGGAGTTGAATAAAGTCATTCTTCAGTTTGTTAATTAAACAATAGAGTGGATGATTTGTAAATGGATTCTTAACATAAATAAAGTAAATAAAAGATAAAATGACACCGAGGGAAAACTAGATAGGGAAGCTTGTTGGGAATTAACTCGTAATACATTTTTCATATATCCATTACTCAATGCATATGAATTATCAATTCCATTGATTCCTCGCCACCGGTTCTTATCTTAATCATCTCTTTCAAGCATGAAAAGATCACTCGATTCCCTTTGTCATTTTGTCAATCTCTTGCACAAACTAACAAAGCAAACCGATCTACAGTTTCAGATGTCAAAACGACTAATAACCCAAACTCTATTTCTAGCAATTAGGACTATTAGATGATTTAATCTAGTTCCGACTTAATCAATGTAGTTCTCACTCACAAACAATCAAGTTTCAAGTCATGCTTTAGGTAGCTTATCTAAAACAAGCATTAAACACAAGATCAAATCATGTAAATCATGAAATATTATAGATTCATACATAAAAGAGTTAAATGGATACAATCAAACCATAATACTTGTCAAAATCCCAACAACAAGAGGATTATAAATCCATCTTACAAGAGGAAATCAAAGAACAAGGTAATGGATGTTCACGATGACACGCTTTCACGCCACTATGGTCAGTGCTGCCGTGCTCCTCAACTTCTCTTGGCTTCCTTCTCCAAATCTCCCCTCGGTGTTGTTCTCTTAGCTCTGTTATGTATTCTGAATGTGGTGGAAAGGTTGGGAACTGAAGGAATTCGGATTTGGCCTCGTTTTATAGATTTTTTCAGCTTCAGGCCGCTCAGCGGATTACAGGGGTCGCTGAGTGGCCTAGGCGGTTTACGGATTGCTTCAACGTGAAGGTTCTTCAGCTTTAAACAATTTTAGAGGCCGCTCAGCGGATGGGTCTGGCGCTCAGCGGATTGGTTTGCACAACATTTAGTAAAATCGCGATAACTTTGGCTACAGATATCGGATTGCGGTGATTCAAATCTCCACTTAAAGATAAGAGATAGATCTACAACTTTGTAGTTGACATAAAATTGAGATTCAATCTCAGTCCTGGTGAAAAATCTGTGGCAAAGTCAGCATTAATTCCTGCTATGTAGTTCTTTTGATTCATGCCTCGGATCTATATGGGAAATTAACAAGAATTGTATCAATTCACAATATTTGTATCCTAATCTCTTAAACCTACTAAATTCATACAAAATTGGGGAAATTGGCTAGTGAATTCATATAAACAATGCAAATAAGTGTCATTTTAACCTATGAAAATACCAAAATATGACACTTATTAGTTAGGCCAGCTTGAATGGCAAGAAGCTTAGCCATGGTCACGTCTTCTTTTTCATCCAGCTACATAATGAATCATGCAACCCAATCTCCATTAGTATCCCTGATAATTGTTGAAAGCTTTTTACACTCTTGTCGTTTAATAATATATCCTTCTTTACAGCTTTCAGATCCTCAAGGGATCCAATTGCAGTATAGTCGGGTATAGTCGTATCCACAGGGAGTTGCAAAAATACCATTCTTGAGTTTGTGAATTAAACAATAAGGTGAAGGATTGGTAACTTGATTGATAGTTAAATAAACTAAATAAAGAACATAAAAGATAAATAGGCAACAAATCAGAGGTAGATCCGAAAGCTTGTTGGGAATTGAATCCTATTATAGTTTCATGTATCCATTTACTTAGTACAACAGAATTATCATTTCATTGATTCCTCGCCACTAGTTCTTAACTTGTTCATCGCTTTCGCGCATGAAAAGATCGTCAGGCTTCCTTTATTATGCTGTCACTTTCGTGCACAAACTTAACAAAGTACACCAGTATTATTCCAGATGTTAAAACGACTAATAACCTTAACTCTATGTCTAGCAATTAGGTTTACCAGATGAATTGATTTAGTTCCATCTGATGATGCCGCTTTCACGCGCAACCAACTAGTTTGAAATCATGTTTTAGGTAGCTAAGCTAAAACAAACATTAAGCGTAAAATCATTCAAACAAATCATAGAAACTGATAGATTCATAATGAAAAAGTTACATGGATACAATCATACTACAATATTCATCAAAATGTCAACAATAAGAGGATTAGAAATCCATCTTACAAGAGAATCTCAGAGGCAAGGTGATGGACGCTTACCATGACACGTTCTCACGCTGTCATGACAACGGTCGCCGTGCTTCCTTGATCACTCTTGGCTCCTTCACTGGCCTCCTCTTTGTTGCTAAACTAACCTAAGATTTGAAGTACAAAAGAGATTGAAAAAAAGGGATTCTGAATGGGAGAAGGGATGTTATGGAATGAATGAATGAAGCTGCAGTGCCCTCTTATTTATAGACTTCGACAAGGCCGCTCACCGGATTGGTGTCGTCGCTGAGCGGTTGGGTGGCTTCGCTGAGCGGATAAGTCCATCCTGGCGGCTGCTAGGCTGGCTGAGGCGGATGCAAGTGGCTGATCCTTTGACACTTTCCCTGGCGGTGACAGCTGGTGGCGGCTGGCTTAGCGAGCATAATAAATGCGGCAGCAGCTAGTGGCCTGTGGGTATAACCGCTGAGCGATTTGGGGGCTATCGCTGAGCGGTGTCTCTCTGCTGTCAAGTCTTATCTTCTGCATTGCGGCTCTACTCTGACGTCATTTTGTCAAGGCCGCTGAGCGGGCTGTTCGGTGCGTTGAGCGGTTCAAGTCAAGAGCAGGCTGGCAGGGCGGCCACAAGTGGTGGTATCGCTCAGCGGATTGGTGTTTACCGCTGATCGATTTAACTTTAGGCGCTGAGCGTCATTGTTGTACCGCTGAGCAGTTCTTCTCTATACTTGTCCCTTTTTAGTTCTTCCATCCCCTTTGGTTTCTGCTTCATTCTTTGTGGGATTTTCCTTGCTTTCATCATTTTGACATGTTTGCATCCATCTTTAGAATATATTATAAATCCTACAAAAATGGGAAATTTAGTCAAATAATTCTTTAAAACTTAAGCAAACAGGTGCCATTTCATTAGGTGAAATAGTGTAAATTTGACACTTATCAATAATGGAGCCACATCCATTGAGGTTGGAAGACATTATGCTTGCATCAACATTCATGTTAACCACTCCTTGATGCATATTACACCAGATTGTGCAAGCAAGGCTTCCCTACGAGGACCAATCTAAGTCACTCCATTTTTCAATGTCCAAGTAAGGCTGCCAGATTTGTTGCACCACCTAGCAGCTAGACCTAGAGTCCAAACTCATAACAAATTGATTTCTATGCCTCCAACACCAGCACAACGTGGATAAGAGTAGAGAACAATAATCATGTTCAAACATATCCTTGAGCCAATCCGCAAACCCAAAAATCGCAGTATTCATGACTTGTCTCAAACCCACTTGGTTCCAAATAACGTTGGAGTGAGGACACTCACAGAGGTAGTGAACTATGCTCTTAATCTTTTCTGAACAACGTGAGTAGGAAAGGTAGGCGAAGAGTCCCCGACAATGGTGAAGGGCGCTGGAGGATACCATGAAAACATTGCCATAGAAACAACTTATACTTCTCTGGAGATCGAGGCTTCCAACTTTTCTTCCAACAGAGGTCTTCATTCCAATCCCTATTCTGCGAAGAAGCCAACCATAACCTGATTTAGCTAAATAAGAACCTGTTGTAGCCAGTTTCCAAATCATTCCATCACCAACTTCTAAGATTAGACCCAAAAGAGACATGATAAGGGTATTCACTGCATTAGGGAACAACGTATATAGACGCGTCAAGTTCCAGCGAGTTCCATCCCATAAGTCCTTAACCTATGAAGCAGTGTCTGAGATATGGACATAAGGCACCATCGAGCACAAGGGACCTAAGCCCGTCCAATCAGTATGCCAAACAGACAAGGTTCCACTTCCCAGACAAAATGAGAAACCCTTTCTAAGAAAATTGAAGGCTTTCACTAGATCCTTCCAAAAGGAAGACAAACTCGAAGTTTGCAAATGTAACATAGACCCCAAATACCCTGCATATTTATGTCAAAATAAATTTACCCAAGGTTTGGAAGCCTCCATCAACAATTGCCATACCATGTTTCTTTTTTTTTTAATGGAGGGTTTTGGCTAATTTTTTTGGTTAATTTGGTTAGAGTTTTTTTTTTTGTTAGGGATGGGAGGCATTGAGCTGGATTGGGTAGCGTTAGATAAAAAAAATAAAATAGGCCTAAGTCAAGTGGATGGGCCGTTCGGTTCAAATAACCCGTCAAACTCCAACCAATGAAGCATCAAGCGAATTGGTTCCCACCCAATACCTGACTTAATCGACTTTGAGTCGAGTGAGTTTGGTAGGTTCATCAAGCTAGTTAACCTAATGTACACTCCATATAATTATTACTATTATTTTCATTGGTCAAGATGAAATCAAGTATACAACTGTGTCCCAAAAAAACATTGGTCAACCATACAAACCCTAAACTCTCCAAAGCAACAACCCAAAGTGTGCAAGTGTGCAACAATGTAGCCTTTTATTTTGGGCCAATAGTATGAAGCCTAAAATGAGTAATACTATATAACACATCATTGTTCCCTAAATTTTAGGCTGACCCAAGGCAAAGCCCAATCTTCTCAACCAATTTGGGTGTACTAATAAAACGTCTAACTGTTGATCAAAAAGAATAAAAACCGTCCAATTCTGAGACTAAAAATCGACCCCCAGAAAAAAAAAGTCCAATGGATGCCATTCGTGACTGTGAAACGACGTCGTTTCCATTTCGATTGACATCTTCCAAGCTTGGAAGGTTCTTTCTTCTTCGAGTAGCCAAGCTTCACAGATACCACAATCAAATAGCCGTGGATAAAGGAGGGAACTTTTTGAGCTGCTGGTGTTGGAACAATGGCAGATAAACTTCGAAGTAACCTACCTCTACCTGCAACAGGGTCTGTTTCTGCGTTTTTTTTATTCATGAAAGTTGTTAATTGTTATTATATAAATAGGTGCTGCCAGGTGTTTTCAGTAGAAATCTTTCTTCTTCGTTTCAGCTTTCTGAATATCTTGATTTTTTTAACAAAATTTCTAACTTTTTATTTTTATTATTTTGCTTATAATTCCTGTATTTCTTCCTTTAGCTATGAATGTGAGGACTTTGATGAAGAACTGAGTAGGAAAATAAATAAATATAAGAAAAAAAAAAAAGGAAAATAAATGGAATCCTCTCTATCTTACTATCAGAGCCTAGTTTCGATCTAGGGACCTGTGGGTTATGGGCCCACCACGCTTCCGCTGCGCCACTCTGATTGTTATTGGCAAAATAGAGGAAAAAAAAGAATAAAACAGATTGCCAATGAGTTTACATAAAATATTTTCCTCGTAATAATCTGATGTAGTCTGATCTGTAGTTGTGGTTCTGAAAAAGTGTGTGATTAGCATTTTTTTCTTCTTCTTTCATTCGTATTATAAATGGTAACTAACTGCACGGAGACAGAAAGTATCACGAATTGGTCCCAACTATATCAAATTCCATTACAAGCTAAGTGGATAGGTAATTAGGTATGAAATAAGGATTTTCTTTGCTTTAAATTATGTAGTTCATTTGAGCTTCGGGACAATGGTAAGCTTTCAAATCCTGAAACAGCCTCTTGCAGAGAGGGTGCGTACATCTACTATCCTTAGACCCCACTGGATAGGAGCCTCGTGCATTGGGCCGTCCGAATTGTTTAGTGTGTAGTTCTTCTGTCGATCCCAAACACATAAATATTTGGGAGAAAGAAATGAATTATCTAGTTTAACTCTGCTTCCTGACTTTTTTGTGGAATTGGCTGATCATTTGTGCCAATCCCAATGTTATGCTACTGATCGATTGATGCTTTCTGAATTATCTCGTGCCATAATTTGCTGAAGCATTTTGCAAATTGTTTTTATACACTTCACATCCTCATCAGTCATTGTTGTCTGCCATATTATTGGAACAATCTTTTTGAGAATCATATTGTGCTTGTCAATTGTGAAAAGGTTTCTAACTTTCATTTTATTGCTCTCACTATTCCCAGCATCATACTTTTCAATGAAGTTGAGTTGAACTGAAAGTCTTAGAAGTTTGCTTCTTATGCTGGGTGGGTGTCATTGATGATCTGCATGTGAGTTTTCGTTGCTTGGTATGCTTGTTAAACAATATCTCTGATATAATTTAATTTGGTTGTGAAAAGATACAAAAACAAGAAGAAACTGGTAGCATGAATTATATTATATGATGAACAATGGATGGGTAGCATCTTGCATTCGGCAAGTAAGCTTGTCCTCTATTTCTGTCTCGTGCTGGCTTATCACCCTCTTTAGAGATGTACTAGTTTTCTGGTTTTATACGTCAATATTACTGACATTTCACGAGTAAACCATCAAATTCGTCCTCAACGTTGCCAGCGTCCGTCAAGTTCATCCTCAAGATATGGGAAGTATCGAATTCGTTCCCAAGATTGTCAAAAGTAGGCTAATTTGATCAACTTTTGACAACCTTGAGGACGAATATGATATTTTCCATAGCTTGGGGATGAACTTGACAAAGTTTGCTAACCTTCGAGACGAATTTGATGATTTACTCGATATTTTACCGTGTTTTCATGAGAAAACATGCCTTACCTCTTTCATTTACAAATGCACAGAGAAACAGGAGAAATAGAAAAGAACTGCACAGGCAAATTACACGACATATATCTGGTATTCTGCCATGAATGTATAATGTGCAGGTTTTGGTTGATTAAGGGATAAAATTTGTCAGTATGGTCCAAAAACAGAAGACAAGGAAGATCATATATTTGAAATACTTTTGAAAGAACAGAAGATTACAAAAGAAGTTCACTATTATACTGCAGAAACTGTAAACTAGTGCAAACCGAATTTTGGACCAAAACAACAACAAACAAGAAATTTTCAGGGGAGCCGGCATCATCATCTGTACTACCTTTTTACTATCATCAGTTGGCAACACGCGGACGATGCAGGTTCAGTGAATTGCTTTGTAAAAGCTTCTCTAGTTGCTTGACTATACATTTCTCTCTATGACAAAACTCTCGAGCTTAGATTGAAAAAGAAGAAGAGAAAAACCAACCTATTTTCATGATGGTCTCTTAAGAGTGCAGTGCAGGCTCAGTTCGCGATAAGCCTTGCATCATCTGCATCTCCGAGCATTTCCATCTCTATTTTATCCTTGATGTCAGCTTGGTGTTGCTTTCCTTCCTTTTCGTAGAAACAAGTTAATGTGCTATTATCCTGTTGTGTATAGGATCTGATCCTCTTCGTACTCTTCTCTTGCTTGACTGATTTGGATCAAACCTCTTGTAACCGTTTGTTGAATTCTTCATTGTGTTCACTAACTCCGTGTTTGTAGCCTTGAGAGTGTGTTGATTCTGCAGCATCATCCTGTGATCTTCTTTGCTGTGTCTGAGTGCAAGTTCTAAACTTCTCAGGCCAAAGACTTTCTCTGGTTGAACTGATAAGAACACAATGCAGAGAAGCAGAAGAAGTATTCTAAAAGGACTGAACATCATTTTCTCTGCACAAGAACAAGAAGAATAGAGGGTGTTTCTTCTCTCTGTTTAGAGAGTTATGAGAGAAGTCTGTGCAGTTGCAAATGTGTATGCTTATGGTCCATTCCTGTAGATATAAGCTTGTTATTTATGTCCTACTCAGTTCAGTGGGGCCTTTAAGGCTTTAAATCTTAAAGCAGGGAGGTCCTACAGGAATTTTAGATTCACCTCGAATCAGAAGCCTGCAATCTATACAAATTAAGGCTGTTATTGAAGAATCTGACAAGAATGTATAAAGGGCGGGTTGGAACAATACCCTTGAGAAGCCAAGTATCTTTTTTCTATTGTTTGCCTACATCCCTATCATATGCCTGCCTTTGTCTACCAAAAGATGCCAAACCCAATCACTTGGATTCTAGAAAAACTTGCCACATCACACCATTATGCCTGCATGTATATGTGCAAATAAAACTTATATTTTTTGTTTTACTTTGTTTCAGTTAACAGAGTACATCAGATGATGGGTAGTTTAATAGTTAGAGATAGAGAGAGACTTAGAAAAACGATAAGGGAAATCTCATAAAAAGAGATTTAGATAATGGGCTGAATATCAACATGATTTATGGCAGAATAGAGAATATTATGACGTCGCTTGATTTATGTAGCCAATCCCACTTACTAAAATAAGGTTTAGTTGTTGTTGATGTTTGTTTCAGTTGTCATGAGGAGTTTATGGTCCCAAGCATACGTTTGCTTTCAAGTTAGTAGTTATTTATTGGTTTCAGCACGGCTTGAATTTATGAAGAAAAAGGGGTTACATATTGGTGTGACATAAACACAGTTGCTGATAGTGCAGGCTTGTTCCATATAAAATCTGTTTCTTGTGTGGGGTTATTATGGTAAACTATCATTCCTTTGTTATTAAGGAAAGGAATGATTAGTTGCTTTTAATTAGAATGACCGAGCAGACAGGAACAATGGGGGCCACCCTGAAATAGGAGATTGCTACAGTAGCAAGCAAGTCATATAAAGAATAGATGAAAGGAATAGAGAACCAGCACCCAAAAGAAACAAACTACTGCTTTATGCCATTCTAAGATCTCCTCTTCTTCGCTTTAGAATTCCAAGCTCCCTTCCCCAGGCAATAAAAACAACAGTACCTGATTTCTTGGCCTCAATGTGTATCTTTATGCTTTATTATCATTGTTATTTATTTGTTTCCTCTTCAAAAAAACTTCAGTGCCTCTCTCTTATCCTCCTTTAGATATATATTTTTAAACTTAAAATATCACATGCTACTAGGAACTGTCTAAAGCATTAAATTCCTCGCTTTATCACAACTGGGGTGACATGGTGTCTTCAGATGAAGGGTGATTGGTCCTGGTCCAAGTGAAATATAGCTCTTGCTTGAGATAGTTTATCTCCTTGTTTGGTTTGCTTTTTTATCTTTCAAGTTCCAATTAAAGTGCAAGAGTTAAATATGACTAGTTGCTTTCCATTCTTCATTTTTCCTTCATAAGGTTTGAAACTGCCTTTTGATATTGTTTTTTTCTTTCATGTCTTGCTGCCGTAAAAGAATATGCTTTCATTCTATATGGTCAGTAATAACTTGCACTGTTATACTATGCCTAATGCTTAATATTTTGCATTACTTTTGCTTATCCCTAGAGGGTTACCAAAATGCTTTGCATTGCACATACTTCAATTGCAAATGATATGGAAATAGAAAAATGCAATGTGGGGCCTTAGTAATTGGATATGAGGTACGGTACGTACCATAACCAAGGTTCATGTACTTATTAGATATGTCTGTTATCTGTTGTTCTAAGAATATAAACGTTATGTGGGAACCTCACTTCTTGTTATTAGAATTTGCACATTACATAAAAGAATTTTCCACTGTATGGCTTTCTTAGATTCTCAGATCTCAAGACTGGTCCAAAAGTTGTGTGTTGCTCTTTGTAAATTGGTTTTGAACCAAAGGGGGAGAGCCCCATAAGGCTCAGCGTGAGTGAAAAATAACGACACCACAGTACCACACAAAAGAGAAAAAGAAACAAATGGCAAAGCAACCTAAAGAACATAAAAGCAAAATTGAGTTGTAATTTGTACAGATCATATCCCTCCCTTCTTTAAATAGTTTGGTGCTTAGCTATTTGCTTTATCCATCAATAAAGTTTAGAACATCTCTATGTTAACATCTTAGTGGTTTATAAGCATGAAATAGCAAATGATATATAGGCCAATTTTGTGGTGCATCAATTTAATTTAATTATGGTGTGTTTCGTACCGAGTGAAAAATAAATGATCTATTTTGTAGTATGCATAGATTCAAATTATTGATTATTATCAATGGCAGTGATTTTTATATAGTACTGCTACAACTATTTTAGAAGTAACTACTTGACTTTCACTATATGATACTTCAAATGTTTTAATTAATTTTGGGATCACGTAGATAAATTTCAAGGAAAAAGGGTTATCATTACAATTATTCTTAAATTACTGAGACAAAAATGAACCCGACAATGTTAAAAATGCCTCATATCACTTATAAAATAGTTGTATTGATATCTTAACCATCGATAAAAATTCAATGGTTTGGATTAGTGCAAACTATCGTATAAACCATTTTATTTTTACTTGATGCGCCAAGTATCATGTATCATTCTTTAACCTGGTACATGGCAGAATTGGTCAATATATATATCCTGCAGATTGAACAATGCACTGCTTCTTGACCACATTTTTTAAAAAGCAATTTCGAAGCTAAAGAATGAATAGGAACGAAATTTGGAACAAATTTTAAGTCACGTTTGATTGGCAGGACCAAAGTTGGTAACTCGTTGGCTGCTATAAATTATTTACAAAGACAAAAGTTGGGGCTACAAACAGAATGTTGCCTAA
>QANU01039683.1:162140-213327 GCA_003254905.1 Nissolia schottii | reverse complement strand
ACGTTGCCACCTCATCTAATTTGATGACATGTCGTCCTCACATTCCTCTTTAGGTTTATTGGGCTCTAATTAGTCATTTTACTTCAATTAGACAAAATAAAAAAGGCAAGGCCCAAATGGAAACTCACCAAACAATTCAATATAGACCAAATCAAAAAGTACCAGTTATGCACAAAAAATATCATTCGTGCACATAAGCGAGTAATAATGGATGAAGATTATAGGATGATTGCAAGTAGGGTAGCTCCGACGTTGCACTTGTAGATTGGTGGGATGATGAGTGTCCGATGATGCATTGCTTCTTCTCTTTGCTCCACCTCTCCATATTCGTAACCCCCAATTTCGCCCCCCACCGTCCTCATCCTCCACTATAATAATTGCATCCCCATCATTGGCTTTTGTAATGGATTGACCTCCTCTACCTCTTCAACATCGTCAACCACATCGCTCTGAAATCATTCTGACAGAAGCATTGTATCCTTGTTTCCTTCCCATCTCTACTCGTGTCTGCCATTGTTAGTACCCATTGTCCACGACTTCGAGGCTATTGACGACAACACAAAGCACAATGCTCATTTGCAGTATGCAAGACATGACCATTGCGGAGGAAGCAATGATTTTGAATCCCATTTCATGCAAGTAACGACGACATCACAAATAGAAATGTGAAGGTCGCAACAACTCCAACAATTGTGTATTGAATGTGAGTGGTTGTAGCTATGCTTCGATGGATAGTTATTTTATTGGATTGTTGCAAAAGATAGTGCAATCGGTTTTACATTTAAAAGGAATATTTGATTAATTTTTTCACATTTAAAATTTAGAAAGTTAGCTACACTCAAATTATTTTTGTAACCATCAAACTAGACAATTAATGCTTAGCACAATAACTAGGAGATAATTAAGACACACTTTTATCATTATACACTAAGTAGTAGTGACCGTGGCTTCTTAGCCCTCTCTTACTTCTTTATATTTTGCATATCTGAATTCTTTGGTTGGTGGTTTTTCTATTATAACAGATAACAATTGTTTGCTTCGATTAGATCCATATGTTTTGTAATAGGTTCTTCGGTTGCAATAACAACCACAAGAAACTAGCGTTCAAGATATCCTAATTAAAACGACTTTAGAAACTGCGAGCGAAAAAATGTGTTATACAGATATGGCTTTAGTAGATGATTATGAGCCTTGATCATAATCAAATTTCTTCTTTTAAGTTGTAGTCTTTAAATTGTTTGACACTTCAACTACTCTATAACACTATCAAATTAGCTTATTAGATTTTACATTATTTAAGGCAATGCATACTAAATTATTTCTTAGGAAACACAAAGTCATTTCACAATTTTGTTTCACTTGTGCATTACGCGAGTCTAAACCTAGTAATATATAATTTTTGATACGTTATACGCACTATTGCCACGTCAGTCAAATATTGGAGATGACAACTTCTCTTTCACCCATCTTTTCCTTTCTCTTTTCTTATAACCTCCTTCTTCCACAATAAACTCATGTACGCCCTCTTCCTTTTCCGATTCTCGTAATTCCCCTCCCACAATAAGTTATGATGTTATCTTTTATCGTAACCTCTTTCTCACAATAAATGAAAGATACATTATTACCAGAAAATTCACACATATATAAAGATCAGAACATAGAAGAAACCAAACAAAAATCATAATCACAACTAGCCAAAAATCTCAATCACAGAAAATATATTCCTAGAATCAAACAAATAAAATAACATTGAATTGAAGGTCATTAGCAATTTGTGTTTCATGTTGGTAGCGACCTTGTGTTTCACATTGAAGGAGACGTAGCACCAGTAAAGAATGTAGTTGGTGTCGAACGAGATGCTTCTATGGACTAAAGATGAAGACAATGACAGAATGGTGGGTAGGCTATGAAAAGAGGGGATGATGGGCAACAACGCTTGTAGGGCCACTTCAGCATCACATTTGTAGACAGAGACGCTCGGACTAGATTAAGGTTGCGTTAGAATGAATGAAGTGGAGAAGATTGTGTTTGATAAAGTGCTTGAAAATGCCTTTTGATTGATTATGTTGTTACTCAAAAAGGTTTTTGGAAGATAAATGAGGTGTAAACTGTATCAAATTCAAACTTACTACAAGCATGGTGGAATAGGAAAAACTTGTTGAATTAGGGTAGAGATTTATCATAAATCAATTTTTTTATATGATAGAAATAAATTTTTATCCATCATGAGGATTGGTTTAAAAATGTGATATGTATTCTTGAGAGTAGGAGGCACAAAACTTATTTTTGGAAGTAATAAGAAGAAATGAGTAATAACAATTAAGAGTAATTTTTTTTTTGAGAAAGGGGGTAGAAGGAGAGGCTCTTTTGAATAATAGTTGCTTGCAACTCTTTGTAATAATTTGGTGCTAGCCCATTGATTAAATCAAAATGGAAGATCAATCTCTTTTGGAGTGGAATATGATTTTGTTTTGTATGCAAGATTTGATTTGTTATCACCACACCATTTTGGTGGGTAGAGTTCTGTTGGCTTGCAAGCTAAAATCCATTCGTTTAGTATTTTTATAAAAAAAAATTCATTGTTAACGGTGAAATTTGGTTTATGGATGATTTCTATCTCAACTTTTTCAAATATTAAAGTATTATGTACCAATCTCTTAAAATAAACTTAACTGATAGTAGTTTGACTCAGATGAGGATAGATTTAGTTTTTTTCCCCTTAGTTTTTTGTTCTATATACAATCTGTTTATAGTTGCTATCTAAAATGATATAATACATCTCAGTCTTCTTTAGTATTGTAAAATGATAAAAAGAATTTGGATGTAAATAGGAATACAATTTCTAGAAATGAGGATTCTTTGATGAAAATTTGTAAGAAAATCATATTAATGAAAATATTGAGACTAATATTGTTCATAGATTAATACTTCTTTTAGTATAGATCTTTAACTGTTTTATAATAAATGCGTATTAGCTTATTAAACTGTAACAAGCGTTGAGGGCAAAGATGGAAATAAGGAAATAAAGGTAACAGAACGCACCACCCACAACCAAGTAGTAGACGGATTGGTTGCAACAGAAACACACGGGGTGAATGGAAAGAAAATGAAACCATTAGGAGAAGTGTGAGGAAGAAGAAGCCTAATCATAATTGGCAGGAGTATCAGCTAGGAAGGGGCATGAGAATTGTGAGTACTTCTTCCTGATATTACTTCTTTCTCATCCTCTATCTCTGCAATTTTGTCTTAGCTCTGCGTTTATGTACTCCAGGTGAGTACTAATCAGCACCTCTGCCTCCGTGCGTGGGCGACTGAGCTTAGTGGTCCTTTATCCTCCCCGGGTGAGCTCGTGGAGGAGGCTGTAACATCCCGAACTTTCCCTTAGGAGAATTTCGCTTAGACCCTAATTTTTGCTTAGTTAAAAGCACATTAGAGGCAATTATTTGGACTGGAAAAAATTATTTACAAAACAAATCTCTTTCAAACGCTAGTCAAAATAATTGTTTCATGGTCTTGCAAGATGCCGCAAGGTCCGTGCCAATTTTTGGCCAAATTAGAAATCCCGTTAGGTCCCAAAGGTATCCGTAAAATATACGCTTACGGAGAAATATTCACGAATACCTTAACCTAACATACCACATGATCAGGAAAATTAGTAGGCCATGGCTATGTGCTCGGAATATTTTTAGGATATCCGTACACAAGCGAACAACCATCAAACGCGATCAAACGTGGTCGAAACGGAAACAGGCTGTAGAAATGGCAATTGACCACGTGGTCAATGGTCAGGGGGAAGGAAAAATAAAAAGCATTTGAAGTATTTACTGCAGCAAAGACTAAATGCATTCGGTGCAATAAATGCTACCTTATTCCTTTTTACTTTTCTTTTTTTTCTAAAGCCAAAATTTTGGCTACAAATAGCCAATCCTCCAAGGCTTCATTGTCTCCAAATCCAACCTCCAAATTTCTTCAGTTTTCATAAGTTTCGGTTCCGGTTGTGCACACTGCGATTATGCTGCCAGACTCAGGAAAAATAGGAAGAGCACACCGACGCGACGAGAATATTTTTCTCTTCACTTCTACCGATTCAGAAAACGCTTAGGAAGTGGGTAATCTGACCTTCACTGTCTATGTGAAATTATGTGATATTCTCTACGTACAGGTTTGAAATAATTAAAATGTTTGTGAAAATATAACTGCACTGGTGAGTGAACCGTGCATCTTGGTAGCTTATGTGTTATGTGTTAAATAGTTTAGTATGATATATATCATGTTGGATGTTATGTTGCATGTGAAATGTTTCTGGTATTGTTGGTGCATTGTTGGAATATGTGGAGAGTTGCTGGAGGTAGTGCTGACAGGGTTACGTGGAGAGTCATTGAGTGGTGCTGAGAGGGTTACGTAGAGAGTTGCTGAGTGGGGACCTGGAGTGGTGCTGAGAGCGTTACGTGGAGAGTTGCTGAGTGTGCTGAGAGAGTTACGTGGAGAGTTGCTGAGTAGTGCTGAGGGAGTTACGTGGAGAGTTGCTGAGGGAGTTACGTGGAGAGTTGCTGAGTGTGCTGAGAGAGTTACGTAGAGAGTTGCTGAGTGGTGCTGAGGGAGTTACGTAGAGAGTTGCTGAGTGTGCTGAGGGAGTTGCTGAGTGTGCTGAGGGAGTTACGTGGAGAGTTGCTGAGTAGGGAGTTACGTGGAGAGTTGCTGAGTGGTGCTGAGGGAGTTACGTGGAGAGTTGCTGAGTAGTGCTGAGAAAGTTACATGGAGAGTTACTGAGTGTGCTGAGGGAGTTACGTGGAGAGTTGTTGAGTGGTGCTGAGAGAGTTACGTGGAGAGTTGCTGGGTGGGGACCAGGAGTGGTGCTGAGAGGGTTATGTGGAGAGTTGCTGAGTGGTGCTGAGAGGGTTCCGTGGAGAGTTGCTTACGTGGAGGGTTGCTGAGTGGGGCACTGGAGGAGGTGCTGAGGGGGGTTCCGTGGAGGCTCCCTGGAATTGCTGAGTTGTTCCCTGGAGGATTTGCTGAGGGGGTTCTGCGGAGGATATCTGAGAAGGGTGCTGAATGACTAAGTTTCTGCATGGTACCAGGTACCAAGTCCCAAGTTTTAGGCACCAGGTACCAGGTTCCGTGGAGCGTTCCCTAGAGGGGATTTCAAGGTCCCATATATTCCAACAAGCACTTAGCAGTAGATTTTATGTGTAATATTTATGATAAAATGCATCATGAGGACAGGCTTGTCACTTAAGTGTTAGGACACCCTGAGATAACTAGAGGTCATCACCTAATGTTATAAAAAGAGCATAATTGAACTATAGGAAACTATGATATCTGAAGAAGGATTCCGGACAAAAGGGTCTGGTATGCCTTAGCAGTTAGCAAGTAGTTATATGGTATGAATTCCCTCTCTTGGCACGTCTACGGACAAGCCCCTCACCAGTCCCAAAAGGGTGGATTAGTTACTGATGATGAAAGAAAGAAAAGAAGGAAAGAAAGTAAAGAAAGATGAATGAGAAAGGGTGATGTCACACCTAAGTTATGATTATGATGATGTATGAGTCCAACGCTTGGTTGCGTCGCGAGGGCCAGCCCCTGCCTCCTACCTAGTGGAGGTTAGCCCGCTTGATTGGCGGCGATGGACACTAGACCCCATCGATGGTTAGCAACCACTCTGGTGTGAGCGCAGCTGGGTCATCATCAAGTTGGGAACAGAAGTGGTTGTAGTCGTTTGGCCACGGCTACATGAGCGAAGGACTAGATGAAAAGACGCTGACCCGGGTAAGCCGGTATGCGTAAGATATGAAAAGAAGGACGCTAACCCGGGTGAGCCGGTATGCGTAAGAGATCCCAATGTTCCCCAAGCATGAGTATATGATAAATGAGTTGCATGAGTATATGATGAATGAGTATATGATGCATGAGTATATGAGGAGTGTAGGTAAGTATATGTATAATGTAAGTACCGTCAAGAGAACGCTCGAGACGGCTATGTATATACACGAGGAAGTTAATAAGCACGAGAATGTAGATAAGAAAGATTAGATCCCCAGTCACCTAGTAACTTAGATAAAGCCGTTCAGGATCCTAAGAAAGATAATAATCAGTAGGATGTTAGTATGCATGTAAACATAGAGATCTCCTGAGCGGCCTGGTTCATAAGTGAGTAAAGAAGTACCCCCACACCAAGGTTAACCACTGAGGACGACTGTTCTCACCCCCACTCGCTTATGCTTCCAGGAGCAGGCGAAGAGTATGAGGGCCACGAGGAGCCCTATGAGGAGCTGCATGAGGAGCAGTAGAAGACCGAGGACCAGCCAGTCTAGCCTGACACTGGATGGATATTTTGATATGTATTTAGACATGTATTTTGATGTATGGATATGACACTTGTATGTAACTTATTATATTACTCTACTAATGATGTAATTACCTGTGATGGACCAGCTACTTGTTTATGTAATTATTTATGCCAGGAATGACTATTACTCTTAAGCTCAAGCTCTATCGTTTGTATTATACGCTTTGATTCACGCACGGCTCATATTTTGCAAATAAAGTAACAAGTAGAAAAGTTTTAAAATGGTCCATATTTTCCTTAATCTGGTATTTTTGAAGAATAATAAAGGACTACAAGTAATCCCACCAAACGAGCAACAACCTAGTGAGCTTTGTGTACTACTAGAGGGTATGCAGTTAGCTAGGGTGTTACAGAGGCCACCAGGTTGGGTGATTTGAAGGAAGCCCTTCCCGTGCCTCAGGAGGACTGAATCGTGGCTGTAACTGAGTTGGGCTCTGTTTCTCAAGTTACTGTTCTATTGAACTGCACTTCATTTTTTTTGTTGTCAATTCTGTTGCTGAAGTTTCAATTTCCCTTAATTACTCTTTGTGAAGAATATTCCCGTTACATAAACTTTACATTATTATTAAAACGACATGCACTAACTTTTTTGGCCCGTGGATTGCACGGATCTAAATCTAATTTATCTATAACTCTTTGATATGAATATATTGATATTAGAATCTTAAGGAACCAGCCAAATCGACAAATGAACTTGAAAAATCACTTTAAAATTAATGTTGAACCAGTCAAATTGATGAATGGATCATGATTTTGTTTTCTTTTCCAAAGGTTGGTGAATTTCATTGCAAACAAATTATTACAAGAGATGTGTTCGTAGGACAGAGCAACAAAAAAGAGGGGATTTCCCAAAATACTACAATCATGTAGCAACTTTAGATAAAGACTATAGGAAAGAAAGAGTCATGTTGTGTCACTGAACTCCTAAGCCAAGAGAAGAGTTTATAGGTGAAAGGACCCATAGACTCATTGCCTTAAGGTTTTTGGTCAAAATGTGGCATCCCACTCAGTTGTGAGGTTTCTCACTTTGCCCATCAATGTGATTTTGGGCTTCCCTCCCCAACACAACCCCATTTAGTTTATTGCCACTCTCTTTTATTAAACTTTATATAATTTTTCTAAAATATCCTTATTATATTTTAATGAAAAAATAGTTCTGTTTTATACTAATTAAAGAATATTTTTTTCATTAATTATTTAGTATCAATAAAACACTATCAAAATTTATGTTATTTAATTTAAATTTAATTCAATTATTAAAAAAAATTAATATGTATCTCATGTTTCAATTTATATATGGACACTGTGCATATTATATATATTGATAATTACTTTATTTAATATAATTATTTATATAAATGTTAATTGTTTTTTAGACTTTCTTGATACAATAATTATCCTAATACTAATTTAAAAAATAATAATAACAATGGAGGAGTACTAATATATAAATCGTAATTAGGGCTGTCAAAACGGCGGGTCCGCCCGTTTATGGCCCACCCCGTTTAGGCCCGCGGGGCTAAACGGGTCGGGCCAAAACTATGCATATTTTTAGGTTTCGGCTCGTTTATGGTTGGTTCGCTAGCCTAAACGGGCCTCCCGCTAGCCCGTTTATTTTTTAAAAAAAATTCAAAAATTCAAAAAAATTCAAAAAATTCAAAAAATTCAAAAAAAATTATTTAAAAAATTAAAAAATTCACGGGTTCACAGGCCAGTCCGCGGGCCATAAACGGGCGGGCTTAAACGGGCCGGTCCAATTTTTTTTCAAACTTTCACGGGTCTATTTTTTGCATGTACAGTCAGTCCATTTAACCGGGTAAACAGACCAGGTCCATTTTAATAATCCTAATCGTAATATTGAATGCATATCTTATTTTGTAACATCTTTTGCTTATATATAATTAAAATAAGGTGAACGGATTTTTTAATGTCACTTTTTCACATGACAATGTCATGTCTTTCACCATAAATTGAGATGGTGAAGTCCATACATGACATAGACAATTAAAAATTAAAGATAAAAAATTAAACATAACATTATCAAGTAAAAAAATGACATGAGATAATCAAATCTTTAACCATCAAATAAACATACTACCATTATTTATTACTCTTTACCAGATAACTTTTATTATATTAGGAAAATGTTTTATAGCAAGACACTTTTTACTCGAACGACGTGCAAATTGCAAAATAAATATTAGTCAAAAGTCATTTTGACTCTTACGCTTTTTCTCTCATTTGGTTCAGAAAATAATATAATATAATTTTTAACTATCAGAAACATGAGTAACTTTTAATTCTATTAACTTATCTAACCATATGTGAGAATTTGTTTTATTTATTTATTTATTTTTAATTCTGGCAGGCCAAGTAGCATTTTTTTTAACCAACACAAATAATATCACATTAGGTTAGTGGTGAAACGCCATTTCCAGCAGCATGGAGTGATATTTTCCGATACTTTTGCTTCTATGACAAGAAATGATAGAATTAGCTTGTTGGTAGCATTGACAACTATTGCGAATTTTTGCAACGACAAGTATATTTCGTCATACAAGTAATAAAATAATGAGTAAAGTATTGTTTCCACAATGATAAATTAATTATTGAATAATTAATAGACATCGTAAGTTGAATTGAGTAGAAAAAAGGTTTTATCTATGAATAAAATAAAATAAAATTATAATTAAGTAAAAATTAAATATATAACAAAGGTGATTAATGCAATTGGAGAAATGAACACTAGGGCACTTGATTTCATCCTTTCCACTTTCCTAATTCTTAGTTATCCAAGTTCTCGAAATTTATTTCACGGTCAAAGTTTCTCATTTATTTGCTAATCTCTCTCGAGTAAAATCAACACTCTTTTCTTTTAAAGCAAATATTCAATCTCTTGACATAAACTACTCCAAGAAAAGCTTTGATTGCTCTAGAACTTCATTTCTAAGACTACCCAGATTGGTAAGGTTATCTATAACTCAAGTCTTAATTTATGGCAATTGAAACCACAAGCATCCCTCTCACAAGCATTTTCTCAAACACTTGCAAGGCATAAATCGTTTAAATGGTGCTCCAACATTCAAAAGCATTGAACATAAAATAAATTACTAAAACAAACATCAAGAACATAAATAACCTCAAATTAAGCAAATTTCATGTCTAGATTACATCAAGGTCTAGCTAAAAGTTTAGTTCATGAGAAAAACAAAGAAAAAATGAGAAAGAGAGGTAGAGTTACACATGACAAAACAAGAAATGAAGGAGAGCTGTCCTTAAGCAAAAAAAATAGAAAAAAAAAAACTATCCAATTAGAGAAGAAAAAAAATCTTTTTGTTGCGACGGCCCTATAAACACCCCTTACAAAGCCGCGAAACTCAAGGAGACACTTAAATCAACTCAAACACTAAACTAACAAAGCAAACATAATATTCATGTGAAGGTTCAATCATCAAGTGAATTGGATCATACACCCCTCATTATTGCTGCATAAGTTAACCAAAGAGTTGCTCCATTTCAAAAATTTAAGTCAATGACCATTCAATTGTGCAAAACATCTTGTAACAAGAATAAATCACTTGTGTATGTGTGATTGGCATCCCAAAATCAATTCACTTCAAACAATATGCAATGCTTAACAAGAGACAAAATCATCAGAAAATTCACAATCAATCCTATTTATTTCCATGTTTCACTAACCAAAGATCAAAAGGTTTTTATTAGCTAGTAGCATTAAGGCTTAAGGTAAAGATATGATAGAAAGTCATTTAGGCTCAAATTACCTCAACTTTAGAAACCTTAATTCCCAAATTCATTACATTAGGACACCCCCAACTTAATTATTTGCACTTCTCATGCTAGCCTTAGTTGAACCTCTAAACATCCCTTCCTTCCCACTGTCATTTATTTCTCCTTTTCCCCTTTTTATTCTTTTTTTTTTTCTTTCATTTTTCAATNTTTTTTCCTTTCATTTTTCAATTTTTTTTGTTTTCTCCTTTTTTTTTCCTTCTTTTCACTATCTTCTTCAATCTCCTCCGGTCGTGAGACACATGTTGTGACTCATGATGCGGGAATTACCTTTCTTTTATCAGTTTGAAAATTTTAAGCTTGAAGATAATTTAGGGATTAAAGCGGTCAAAGAAAAAAGGGCAAATTGACAACAGACAGCAAAACAAAGAAATTTTGGCTTCAAGGCTCAAAAAGGGTAATTAGGGAATAACTTCCAAAATAGGCTCAAGGCTAAAAGTAGACTTCCAATCAATGCTAAATCATTCCTAAGGCTAGATCACTCACATTTGATTCAATAGAGTTTCAAATGTAAATCAATGCATGTCTCATATTAAAAAAATATAAATGCATGAAGATCATTAACAATGGTCACCAATTTCTAAGTGTAAGAACATGTGATTTTCTTGAACAAGTATGAATGCACAAAAGAATTTTCACAACTAAAATTTGTTCAAATCAGAAGCAAGTCAGAAATTAGCTAGCAGATCAATTATACACAATCATCAGGATCCTCAAACAATCAATTGATTAACCAACATTCACATAATTTTATTTTATTTTATTTTTGCAAAAATCTATATATATAAAAAATGCAAGTACTCCTCCCTCCCCCAACTTTAAATAATGCATAGTCCCTATGCATCAAATGAAAATGCAAGACAAGGAAGGGTGAGAATTACCTTTGATTGGGTTGCCTCCCAACAAGCGCTTGTTTATAGTCCTTAGCTAGATTTTATTGGTAGTCTAGATCCCATATCTAAATTCTCTCCCTCCACATCACCAAATAAGAAATTGCACACAGATGCCTTAAGGACACCGTAGGGAGGACAGTGGCCAACAATTTCCTTGCCACTTCAAGGATCTCAACATGTGGATCCTCTTGGACCATCTTCCTCGATGATGGGATTGGTGAAGCTTGAATTTGAAGAGCAGGAGCACTTGTAGTCAAATTAAGTTCTTATTTCTCTTTCTCCTCCGATTGCTCTAAAGATGATTTAGAGGTCAATTCAATTTCATCCTCCAAATTGACAACGTCATTTGAGGGTTTGTGGTAAAACTCTTGACGTTTCCTACTAAACCAATCCGACAAAGTTGCCATGTCATCCTCCCAACAAAGCGGGCCATTGGATGAGATATGGATCCATATTGCTGCAACCTCACATTCACTTGATTTATGACTATAGCCAAACCATTCACACTATTGACAGTTCCAAATAAGATGGTTGCCTCCACACTTGCAAATATATTTAGGACCATATCTGACAAGATTCATCGCAAGAATTTCTTAAAATCACTGAACCAACCGTGATGGCACAAAGAATATAAAATAAAACAGAGAAACCAATTTAAATAAAACAAAATAAAATTCAATCTCACTACCTATTGACTAAGAGGTAATAAAAATCTATCTCCGGCAATGGCGCTAAAAAATTGTTGCGAATTTTTGCAACGGAAAATTTACTGCGTCGTATAAGTAATAAAGTGATGAGTAAAGTATGGCAATTGAAACCACAAACATCCCTCTAACAAGCATTTTTTCAAACAATTGCAAGGCATAAATCATTTAAATGGTGATCAAATATTCAAAAGCATTAAACATGAAATAAATTACTAAAACAAATATCAAGAACACAAATAACCTCATATTAAGCAAGTTTCATGTGTAGATTATATCAAGGCTCTAGCTAAAAATTTAGTTCATGAGAAAAACAAAGAAAAAATGAGAAAGAGAGGTAACTACACATGAGAAAACAAGAAATGAAAGATGGTTGAAGCTAGAATCTCTTCTTCATGTTCTTCAATCCCCATGGATGCTCCAAGAATGAGCTTCCTCGTCCTCCCAAAGAGCTCCGAAAACCGCAACAATGGCTGATTTTCTGGTCCGGCTTGTGTTTTATGCAAGTTGACACCAATAATTGGTGCCCAAAATGACCAAAATAGCCTTCATAATAATGTGTCAAGTTCGCACATTTACACTAGCGTACCTGTACGTGCCAAAATATGCTGCATTTTGTTCGATTTCCGCTCGAGCATAAAAATTCAAGCTCGAGCGCAACTGGCTTATCAACAACGCACTCTAATGGTAAAATCACCATAACTTTTGCTATAGAATTTTGATTGACGCTATCTAATCGAAGCTAAGAGATAAATATATAATTTTGTAGTTAAAGACAATTCTAAATTATTCGAATATCAAAGTGTAAAATTAGTGGCAAACTCAAGATGAAACATTTTAGCATTTTAGCATAGCTTATTTTTGTTTAATGTTCTTCTTGGGTCTCTTATTCCCAAAAATTAATGAACAAGCACCTAAAATTATCTTAAAAATGTAGAAAATGCCCGAGGGTTAGAAATTTACAATGCACCTAAAATAAGTTTAAAACAAATAGAAAAAATAACTAAAATGCATGATTTATTTAATACACATATGTACAAATGAAGCAAAATCAACTCTAATTGGAGAGTTGTCAACAACTAAATTGGGCTGAAAAATCGACCATTTTGACGTGAAATCAGCATTCTTAAATGGATTGCTTGAGGAAGAAATCTTTGTGGAACAACCGGAAGGTTTTCAGGTTCCAAGGAGCGATGATAAAATGTACAAGCTCCATAAATCACTCTGGTTTGAAACAAGTTGAAGCTACCATCATGAGTGTGATGGTTCAAGAGGACTTAGAGGAGCGGGTTGAATGTAAGTCTTAGTTTTTGTATACTTAAAAATTTCGTTAGTCCAAAATTTTCTGATGTTCAAAGAAATAAGTTCACATAAGTCATTGACCGACCTTTTGTGAGATAAGTCTAACCAAAATGATAGTAAAAGAACATAAAGGAATAACAAGACAGTTGAGAAGAGAGTAGAGATCACCACACAAAGAATTTTTTTGGGTTCAATTCCAATGTGAAATCTACGTCTAGTCCCCACCATAAAGGATAAGTTTTTCTTCATTAGTCAAAGTTTATTTACAAACACCAAGAATAAGGTAGGAACTCAAACCCACTCTCTCAAAATACAAATCCCAAGCAGATTTCCTCAAACAAAATGGCTTTTTCTGAGATTGAGAAACTTATCTTTAGCCCTTTTACTCAACTAATAATAAGTTTCCTAAATTTTTAACACTCACAAAATAATGAATGATTAAGGCTTTTACCAAATCTCTCATAGGTTCACTCTTGCCCTTTCCACTCTCATTCAAACAAAGAACCAATCCTAAAGAGCACAGAGGTTCCCTATGAAAATAAGTGAGTAATGTGAGAAAAAGAATTATGAAAACAATAGTGCTATGGAGATGCTCAGTTGACCAAAACTTACTCTTTATTTTCTGAGTAATTATGACAGAATGCTTGTCTATTTGAAGGAAAGTTCAAATCTAAACGTTACAACTTTTTCTTACCGTTGCAAGTTTTTGGCGTGTTGTCGAATTCACATTAGTTCTTCAACTTGTATGAGTTGTCCTTGTCCTTCCTTTCTTTGCAAAATCTAGTTAAAGAAAGCTTCTTTTGATCCTATAAAGACGTTAACCTTTTTGTACCTCCTTATACATGTGTTATTATTTTCAATTTCTCTTATCCTTCCTTGCTATTCTTCTTTTGAACAAAGAATATTTTCCTTTTTCTAATATTCCACGAAAATTCTGACGCCCTTTCTCTAGCAAGGCCAACACAATGAAATCTTGGTGTGGTCTCCTCTTAAGAAATGTGCTTCTGATCCTTTTTCTTCAATGTGAGATGGTCCCATGTAAGCAACATGACTATTTGATCATTCTTTGCATTTGTCTTGATGTGGGCTGGACTTTTCTTCAAGAGAAGTTAATCTAGTCCGTTGAAGCTCTGAGAACCATATTGCAGACATTATGACTAAAGCACTTTCCAAGGGCAAGTTTGAAATGCCGATATCAATCAAGACTTGGAGTCCTCAAGAAAACTCTCAAGGAGGGGTGTTAGACGATAAGCGATTTCTTTTGTTAGTTGTGGTTTTGTGTCAGTTATGCTATGTTTGCATTTTCTGTTTAAACCAACCAACATCAGTTGGTATGTAGTGGGTGAAATAGGATGGCATTGCTTGTTTTATGGCAGTTATACTTAGTAGGTGTTGGCCTTCGTATTTATTTTCTTGTAGAAATGTCTTTTCTACGCTGAATGAACTTCAGAATATACACATACTCTACCATAACACAACTGTGTTCTCTTCTCTTTTTTTTCTGTTCTATTTGTTTACAAGAAGTATCAAACATGTTACCACCTTACTTTACTACCCCTTAGCAAGATATATAAAATAGAGTTAGCTATGCAATGGGAAACAAGAGTATTACTTTGCAAGTGTTGACAGAATCTCATAAACATATCTATGTTTCAATTAATAATATTGTTCTACGAAAAGATTGCATGCCTTGTCATATCTCAAAGTTTCCCCTTCCAGTTCCACCAAATCTTGTTCATTGAACAAGAGTTCATTTATCTATTAGTGATTGGATATGCTTAGACTTTGTGTTAATAATATTCTAACTTGGTTCTTTTTTTATTTTTTATTTTTCAGGTATTGGGATACTCTCAATGCCGTATTGCAAAGGTGTATGGATGGACATCCGCATATCAAATCCTACCCTGACATAGGTGAGGTTGCTTTTGGACACAAAGGAAGAGTTGTGGTAGCCAGCCTCATGTACTTAGAGCTGTTTTTAGTTTCTGTTGAGTTTTTGATATTAGAAGGTGACAATTTGGAGAAGTTGTTTCCAAACATGCACATCAAGATTGCTGGCCTTTGGATTGGAGGTAAAACATGTTTTGTAGTGTTCATTGCCTTGGTAATATGGTCAACCACTTGGTTGAGAAGCTTGGGAGTCCTAGCCTACATTTCTGTTGGTGGGGTGGGGGCTTCTTGTGTTTTGATTGGTTGTGTTCTGTGGGTTGGTGGGGTTGATGGTGTGGGTTTTCATGAAAGAGGACAATTACTCAACTGGAAAGGATTGCCTCCTACTATGAGCCTCTTTGCATTTTGTTTTTCCGGACATGCTGTATTTCCAACACTGTGCAATTGCACGAGAGATAGAAGTCAATTTTATAAGGTAAGTTATCCCAATTAAACATCTATTTTGATTCCTGAAAGATACATGTGACATCACATTAGTCTTTGAATTTTGTTTTTAATATCAGAAAGTTCTTTAAAAGTTAAAATTTGACATGACTTTATTCCTTTCGTTATTTCAATAAAGTGATACATCTTTTAAGGGCCAAAATGGATGATTAGTCTTATAATTGCTATCTACTCCAAAATAAAATAGTTATTGTAAGACTTTAATAATTTATTTCTGCAGAAGTGACCTTGAATTGTTTGCCAATTGCAAGTTTTGCTGATTTGCTTCATAACAAGTACCATGACCTATGGATCCATGGCTATCATAGGGTACATGATGTTTGGAAATCATTTGAAGTCTCAAGTCACCCTAAATCTTCCAACAAACAAAATAAGCAATAAGGTAGCAATTTACTCCACACTAATCAATCCCTTCACTAGGTATGCTGTTGTAATCACTCCAATAGCCAATGCTATTGAAGAAAAACTTCTTTTCCACCATAGAACATCCATTGTCGTCCTCGTTAGAACGGCCATTGTGACAAGCACTTTGCTTGTGGCAATATTCGTCCCCTTCTTTGGGTATGTTATGGAGTCTATCAGTGCATTCTTGAGGGTCACAGTGTCATGGTTGTTACCTTGCCTGTGCTACTTTGATACACATGGTTAATTAGAAGGGCGGTTAGAGTTAGTTACGCACACAGTGGCTAACTGAATTGCATAGCTGGCCAAACTGAATTGTAGATATATAGGAGTTGTAACAGATTGCATAAGCAGTGATTGGAATAATAGTTCTTACCTCACTCTCTATCTCTGTTGTTCTCCTCTGTTTCTCTATTCTCTCCCTTTTCTCTTCTCTCTTCTTTCTCCTTCCTAACATTGGTATCCAGAGCCTCTTCGATCCATCAATGGCGGACGCTACGAGGCTGCAAACGGCAATGCGCGAGACGGAAGAAAGGATTATGGCCGCAATCGACCGGCAGTTGCATGCAATGGAGCAGCGATTCCAGATTCAGTACGATAGCCTTCAAGAGGCCATGCGAGGCTTGGGCTTACAGCTAGCGGAGCTGGGCGGTGGGCGACGGCAGCGAGGGGGAAACGAGGGCGATTACCGCGTCCGCACACGACTAACTCGGTTGGATTTCCCGAAATTCTCTCGCGACGACGTAGGGTTATGGATTGCGAAGTGCGAGCGGTTCTTTGCGTTGGACGCGACACCGGAAGGGGAACGAGTGATGGTGGCTAGTATCGCGTTAGATGAGGGCTCATTTTGGTGGTTCCAGAACTTGGAACAGGGACACGAAGGAAGACTCTCATGGCGCGAGTTTTCGGCCGCCATACAAGTCAGGTTCGGCACTGAGTTCGATACGCCCATGGAAGAGCTCAAGAGGCTTGTGCAACATGGCAATCTTGAGGAATATCAAGAAGAGTTCGATAAACTGGTTTGCCGAACGGACCTGAACGAGAACCAGAAGTTGCAGTGCTTCATAGGAGGCCTGAATTCGGAGCTCAGCAATGGCGTCAAGCTATTTTCCCCAAGGACGCTGTTGGAAGCCACCAGAATTGCGAAATTACAGGAGAGGAGCTTAGCACTGCTACAGCGGTCTAGAGGCAATAATTTCAGAGGTACTATGGGAGGGTGGCAAGACAGGAGGACGGGGCAACCTATGGTGGAGAAGAAGGTTGATAAGGTGGAAAAGAAAGGAGGTATTGAGGAAGAGCAGAAAGGCATTTTGGGCAAGTCAAACTACACGTTCCAGAGGAAGCTCACTCCAAAGGAAATGGACGAACACAGGGCGCGGAACCTATGCTATTTCTGCCATGAGAAATATTCACCTAACCATAACTATCCTCAACGTATGAAGGTCCAAGTTTTATTCATGGAAATGGATGAGGAAGAGGGGAATATTGGGCAAGGGGAGGATGACTCCAATGCTGGCACTGAATATGAGACAGAAGGTTATTCAGGGGAGGGGAATCCTACGGTTTCTTTAAATGCTAATCATGGAGATTCCATATATCCCATGATGAGAATGATAGGGTGGATTGGGAAGAGACGAATATTTGTGCTAATTGACACGGGAAGAACTCATAATTTCATCAACATGAAATTATGTCAAGAGGGAATTGGTTTGCTGAAACCAATGGCACCAGTTCAGATTGCTGTAGTTGATGGAGGGCTGATTCAAGGAGTTGGGTGCTGTGAAAACATACAATGGTCAATGCAAGGGTATGAATTTGTTGCTTCTGCTATTGCTATTCCTTTAAGTAGTTGTGATCTTATATTAGGAATGCAATGGCTGAAACAGTGGGGCACCATTTCGTGGGACTTTAAGAATTTGGTAATGGAATTCACTATGGGTGACAATAGAGTGCAATTGACGGCCATTAAAAGTGTAGCTAATAAATTGGTGGATGCTACCAAGTTGAATCACATGATGCTAGAAGACAAACATTGCTTTATGTTGCATATTTTGTCTTGCTTTGAGGACATGGTCTGTTGTTCGGTGGTGTCTGAAGAAGAAGAGGTTATTCAGGCTGAAATGCAAAAGGCTGCATTGCTGGAGGAGTTTAAGGACATATTTGAGGAGCCAAAACAGTTGCCCCCATTTAGAGGGATACGTGGCCATAAGATAGTATTAAAAGAAGGCTCCAACCCCACGGCTATGAGACCTTATAGGTATCCTCAGGCACAAAAAGACATCATTGACAAGATGGTTAAGGAATTGCTGGACTCGGGGGTAATTCAGCACAATTCTTCACCATTCGCTTCCCTTATTGTATTGGTTAAAAAAAAGGATGGGAGTTGGAGGATGTGTGTGGACTATAGGCGGCTGAATGATATGACCATCAAGGCCAATTTCCCAATTCCTTTGGTGGAGGATTTGTTGGATGAGTTAGGAGAAGGCAAGATTTTTTCTAAACTCGATCTAAGGTAAAGATAAATAGAGTTGCTCGGCAATTCGGGTTGGAGTTGATTATCATCATAGGAATTCTGCTTATTGGATCAGTCATTGCTGTATTGGGTACCTACATCTGGGTGAGACAGACAGTAAATAATCTGAAGACTTGAAATATAGGTATGTATTTCAGATTGGTTTTATATATAATAGTTTGTATAGACACCTTTCAATTAATGAATAAACGATGTATTAACACCACAGTCAACCCACATTGCAACCACTGAATGTGAATTTCACGGATTGAACCGGATGATGGATTTTGCAGCTTAGACAACATTAAAAAGGCTATAAAAGAGGGTATTGGGCTTACTCCTGGGATTGAGTGCAACAGGGATTCGGCCCCATAACAGCCAGCTTTACCAAGTTGACACTTCTGCGTCTAATCTCATTGAGTGCCCTCTACTTCCAAAAGATCAATGTGGTTCAGAAATTCAGTTCCCCATGTTTTGAGAGCATATTTTTAGAAGATTGGTAAATAGACAGTGGTTTAATTTTTGTTGTTTATGAGTCATTACTTCAAAATCACACACTGTGACTATGGAAAGTCCGTGGGACTGGCAATGTAAGTTGATAAGAAGTTGTTGTGGTTAATGTGAAAACTATTTATCATTGACACAACATTGCGTTTGAATTATCTTATTCACATCAGCTACTGAGCTACAATATTTGAATGGCAGCTTTTAATGACCTATTAGCTATAGCTCTGAACGCAGTTGAGCTCCGGCATACTAACTAAAATCCATATTGTTTCGTGGTAAGTCTGACGGTAGATATCATAAACTCAAGAAGAGTTATCCAACTCGCGGCAGTATCAGGCAGCTTACTGCAAGAAAGAAGTGAATATTCAGCGATATTTAGTTAAAGAACTAACTATTTTCGTCAAATATTTTACTCATTGGCTTCTAGCCTATTGTAAATGCACAATTTAAGTACAAGGAATTATATGCAAGACAAAGGTCAAATTCATTAGCAGTTTGATGTCCTTTTGGTGAAGTACCCTAGAATCCAGGAGCAAGACTCATAGGACCATCAAAATGAAGAAATGGTATGGCAGAGTTGTGATTTGCCTCCCTGTTTATGTTGTTTATGATTCTGCTCCTGAGATATGGGTTCATGAAACACCATTTCGGTGAAGGTTATCTGGCTGGACCTGTCTCCCTTAACGGTACTAATCCTGTGGTTGAACTCTTACTTTTTCTTTTTCAATTTAATTTTGTTCGAATACTAAGGATCGAATCCTTGTATTGTATGATTTAATATATTCACTAACATAGTTTGTCACAATTCAGACTTTGGAGCCAAGACTTGTCAATGAGAGACCGGCAGTTAATTTCTGTTCTTGCCAGTGGTCTACCAACATCAGAGGATTCAGAGCATATTGCTGATATAGAATCACTGAAATCTAACCCGGTAACTGTAAAGGCCCCATTGGATCTCTTCATTGGTGTTTTCCCTACAGATAACAATTTCAAGCATAGGATGACAGTTAGATGGACCTGGATGCAGAACAATGCAGTTCGATCAAATATAACTGCCGTGTGCTTCTTCTTCTTGGTTTGGTAGATACTGCTTATAATATGCTGTTTTGATTCTTACGATTTGAAGAATTGGGAATTGGGTGGGGAGATCACTTCATTAAATCAACATGTAATATTAAGATTTCTTGATCATTTCACTAAATTTTCTTAGTTTGCTTTTATCTGTTTCATTTTCTCTTGTTTTCGTTCTCTTTTAATATGTTTGGTTTTTAGACGGAAACACCCAAAATTAATTCTAAAATTCTAAGAAGTGAAAATTTTTCACTCTTAGTAACTGTCAAAATCAATTTTGAGTGTTCCCAATCTAAAAGGCAAGCGCACACTTTCTTGAAGATTACTACCATGATAGTGCTATCGTCTAAGTTAAAGGTTGTCTTTCTTTTTGTCCTGTGTTACACGGAAGGCCAATTAAAGGTATACTAGATTTAAAATCTTAAAAATTTTATTGTATCAGAACTACACTGAATGACAAATAGCTGAAATTAAAGGAATAATTAAAACAAGTTTAAACTTCCCGGTGTCTACTTGCAACGGGAGAAACAAGTATAGGGTAGCTCAATAGTTTTTTTTTTTCCAATTACAAATTATTAACTACCACCTCAGTTACTCAAGTTAATGTATGAGCTGGAAATCAGGAGTACTAAAGCATGGCATTAACAAGCCTTCTTAATATGGGGCAGGCACCATTTACATGCATTAGGATACAAACTACACTTGTTCCTGGTGTGTATTCACTGCTGGTCCTGGTGCTATGGCAAATTGCAAACCCCTACGCTGCCCAGATTGTAGAACGAAAGCAACTTGAGTTGCCGCTAGCGCTGCAGCCTCCTGTTTCACCATAACATGAGAAAGAGATGTATGAACAAAACAGAGCAAAATAGCATCATTTCAAAACAAATTAAGTTGATACTAAGTTAGCAATGAGAAGAGAAAAATTAGTCCAAAACCAAAACCGAAACTTACTTGTCTTTGTCGCCGACGTTGCAAAATACTGATTGCCCAAGCCATGATATAGCAAGGCAAAAGAAATCCGGCGGCTCGAAGCAAGAAAAGCTGCAGAAAAACGTCAGTTAGTTAGGTTTGCTTTGACAGTACATTTGAAAGCAATATATAACAGCAAGTCAGCAACTAACTGAAAGTTACGAACTACTTACTACTTAGCCAAAGGCCCAAAAGGAACTCAAGTCACTTACAGAGAAGAAAGTGGATGGATCATCTTCGGCATCAGCATCCGTGACTGAAAGTGCATGCCTCAAGAGCAAAAGGGCCATTAACTGCACCAAATCAAATGGAGTCAACTTAAAATCATGTCCAAGTGCTAGCATGCTAAGTAGTCATTATATAAACAGTGAACAAATGCAGTATGACCAATAAAAGGAAAAATCCAGAGATACAAAGTGCTTCAAGAGTTCAACACCCTGAAGATCATAGCAAGTACAACTGATTTCCCTAAAATTTCAAATAAATATGAAACATCAAATGCCCTTAAAATTTGAAACTCTTGTGGCCACACCAGTCCTCCAATAGCATGGCCTTGAGACAATGTATGTCAGGTACACATACATTCAACTTAACTCATCAAATAATTTGTTAAAAGAGACTTCAAGGTTAAAGCCTTACAATTAGAGCAGCCGAACGGCAAAATGCAGCCCCACTGGCATTAGAAGCAGCATATCCATCATATTCTGCTTCCAAGAATTGGCGTTCTGCCTCAGCTATTGCCAAGAGACGAGGATCACGCAAATCCAAAGGCGTGCCAGAGAGTGTCCAGCCTCCACTGCAAAAATGGTCACAACTCATGAGTTAGACAAGGTTTTCAAACAAACATCTCCAAGAGTTTGAAAGAGAATGCCAGTGCATAAAACAAACATACTCAAATTATAACTATTTTAAAATAGAAACTTTCAGCTTACCCTATATCAATGGTAGTTTCTTCAGGATTTGGACGAGGTGGCGGGGCAGTATAGCCAGGTTGATAGGGCTGAGAATGACATGCACAAAGTTAAAAAAGTAAGTTAACGATTTGTTTGGCACAAATGCATCATCACACAAGCATCTAAAACTCCTGAATATCTTGGATATTTTAGAAGCATGAAATGCCCTTACCAAAACATGTGGATATCTTAAATTCACAAATAAGATGCATACCTTATGGCATATCTCACAAGTTATGTCTCCTTTCTCATTACACCAATGCTGGACGCACTTTCTGTGAGCGTACTGAGCAAAAAACAAACATTCCAACAACTCATTAATTAGGAAGACAAAAGTATAGATGAAGGATTATAAAAAAGAATTAATGCTACATAAACAAGAATGTTCCTCGATTCTTCCTTTGCACTCTCAGCATCCATAATGCATCTACCAGTTCAAAACCCAGTTGACTTAAAACAAATGTTTCACATAAACATCTTAGAAAATTCACCACAGTCCTTTCACCAACTAATAGCCTAGTTCATATTACTCACTTTGAAGTGCCACCTGGAATGTCCGCAAACCATTCCATGTTCTCATCCTTTGAGGAGAAACACAAACAACAGAAATGCAGCATTTACCCCCCAAAATTTAAGAACGAAAAGAAAAAGTTGAGGCGTTTCCTGATTTCCAAAATCTAGCACATGCATTTCCCCAACCCATAAATTCACAACAAAAGTTAGCCAGCGACATCACATCACCATAGGCATTCATAACCAAAACTGTTAAGATGGTTCATTTCTTTTTTTTTCCAAAGACAACGACAAAGTGATTAACCAAGCAAAGAATATGTACAAGTTTAGCCTTTATTTTTCGTTGCCCAACCCTTTGTAATTTTAGCGTTGACAATCGTCCATCATTCACAACAAAATTGAGCTACCCACAAGGACAAACACATTCATAATTTACAAATCTAATACGAAACATACAAAACAAAAAGTCAAAATTGACCAAAAAACAAAGAATGTACCTTGAGACTTCCGCTGCAGGCGCAGGGATTCTCTAGATTGTTGAGGCTGTCCTCCTCCTGACAAATGCGACACTCCGCCATGTCCAACAGCGGCTCCTCCTCATCATCGTGGCCGTCAACGCCGCCGCGATCCTCCTCCGCCTCCGAACCAGAGCCGGACGGCCCAGCCTCGGCCGCATCGACGGGCGGGTGGGGCTCGGGGGAGGGCTGGGCGGGGTGCTGGACGAGCGGTTCGACCGGGACGACGGGTCGAACCAGGCGGTCCACGTACAGCACCAAGTGATCGCTCATTTGTCCTAACAAAATCTAACAACAATCTATTACTATTTAGCAACAAATTCAAAACACCAAAATTTATTTTAAAGAAATGGAATGGGGGAGAAAATATCCGGAGATCCCGAGAGATAATGAGGGAATCTGAGACTCACCGGAGAAAAAAAGGGGCTGAGTTGTAGTTTGCAATAAATGAAGAGAGAGGAATGCTTCAATGTATGGAAATTGGAAATTGGAAAATGGAAGAGAGAGAGAGAAAAAAGGGGATTGGGGGGGCGTATATATAGGGAAGGGGAGGGGGTGAAGGGTTTATATTTGTTTGTCGTTTTTTGGTTTTGGATTCGGTGGAGTTGTGGTGCCTCTGTGGAAGTAGGAACCGTATATACTGCGGCCAAGGGGGCATTGTGGTCATTTCGCCCGTGGTGTTGTTAGTATTGTTGAACGAACGTTGATGATGGGGTTTGATGTGTCTTGCCGCGTAAACGACCCGTTCTCTCTGGGGTCGGGTTCTGGACCCACAGCTTTGGAGTCTCCTCCTCACATTTTTCTTCTTCTTTGATTCTTTCCTCGTAGCCTACCAAAGCCATCCTCACTTTTGTTCTTCTTTTTCCAATTTCTACATCATGACAATAATAGGTTTTAATTACTATGTAGCTGTGTAAACAAATTGTATATGAAGCTGTGTAAACAAATTGTATATGAAGCTTCTAATGTAGTTATGTATTAAACTCAATTACTTTTAATAGTATGAAATGTTATGGATTAAATATTGGGTTACTTGAATCTTAGTAAAGGTTCAAGTAACACTCATTTCTCTATAAATAATTTCACAAACTTTGAGATATGAGAATTTTTTAAACCGTAACCTAGTACCTACAACACCTACTTGATCTTCTCTTTTTTTCTCTCTCTCTTCTACAGGTCACTACAATATGCATTGCATATGTATGTCTATGTTTTCGAAACATCCCGTGAGTGGTGTGGTGGTCGCTCGCTCACTGAGATTCTCCCTAAAGCTCTCACCCATCAAGCTCCCTCTGCAGTTGCAGGTTAGGATGTAGAAGCAGCAGTGTATGGAGATCATGGTCAGTTGTAGTGACGTCAGGATTCTTGAGTCAACAATTACCTTAAGGTGAAGCCATGGGATTTGTTAGATTTTATTTTATTTTGTAACCAAGACAACGTCTAGAGCACTCCAATTGTATACAAGCAGGATCTTCGGACTAGTCGTATATTATATACATACATATATATATATATATATATTTGTATTTATTCTAAAGAGTTTATATTTATTCAGAAAAGAAAGTTTTTATTTATTTTTAATTGAAGTTAAAAATACATGTTTTTTTAATGAAAAGTGTTTTGTAAGAGACTTTCATAAGAGAACTAGTTCATTGTGTGCTGGTAACGATTTTTGGTTTGTTACACATATAATACTATTCATACCAAAAATATCATAATACTAATGCATAAGCTTTCGTAAAAACGTTAAAACAAATAGCATAGAAAGATATCTAAATAGACAAATCTCAAGCATTATAGTCTAGCTTATAGTGCACTACCCAAGTACTTAGGCCTCAATAGTTGAGGGACTTTATTCGAGCTCATAGATTCCTGATAGTTAGTTCAACGCACTACCCAAAGCACCTAGGTCCCGAAAGCTATCGATAATCATACTCTGTCTGAGTACATAGATTCCTAATAATTAATTCTGATCTTGACTACGATGGTATCAAGGGTCAATGTAGGTTGTTGCTGACTTACAGTTTTATCCTAAATATAACTTCCTTAAAAACATTTCTAAAATAACATAAACATGATAATTGAAAACTGAAATATTTGCCAACTGATAACTGAAATAGCTAAAATAACTAACATTTGAAATTCATTAACATACACATGCAACATGATGACATTTATGCATTGAAAACAATGGTCACATGGCTTTTCTAAAAAAAAATTCATTACTTTCTAAAATTCTCATATAAACTATTTTGTAAATAAGTGCGTAAATATGATTTTCATAAATAAAATGTTTCGCAAATCTTTTTGTAAATCCTTATTTTCTATAAATGTGATGACCCTTAAAACATGAAATGGAAAAAGAAAAAGAAACGTTGGTGCGCTGCAGCTCCCTAGGCACGCTGCAGTGACACGAAGTGGAAGGAGCTTTGCAGCGGCTCGCTATTTGGAGTCTCACATCGAATGCATCATAGAAGAGGATCTCCTCCTCCTCCTATATATAGAAGCTTCCAGTGAGTGTTTAGACTTGCTAATTCACTCAAAAACTTAAAAGGTTTATTTCTTTTCTCCCTCTTGTTTTCAGTTCGTGAGGAAGCAATGCCTCCATGTAGGGTGTCAGGAGCTCTCAACTTAGTGCTCCTTAGCGGTCAGTCATTTTAAGGTAATTGGTTTTCTTCACGATCTATTTTAGACCATGTATTTATTTTAAAAATTTATTTATTTATTTATTTTTAGAATTATTTTATTTATGCATGTTTTATGAAATTTTAGGAGGTGGAACTTAGTATTTTATTTTATGAATTTATGAAGTTTGTTATTATTGGGAATTATTTTTATGAAATTAGTTATTAATTAAGTTATTAATTAATATCTCTTTATTTTTTAAAATAGTTAGATATTTATTTAATTAGTTATTTATTTATAATTATTTGTTTAAAAACTATTTATTTATAAAGTAGATAGTTACAAAAATATTTATGGAACTATTTTAAAAAGTCATGAAACCTTTTGGAGTTAAATGGGACCGCCTATTTTATTGCATTAAATAAAGTCATGTTGCACGTGTATGATTAGTATTAAGTGATATAAATATTCACATGTTTAGAATTGTTTGGTTAGGCTTGGTAAAAACCTTTAACAAATTTGCATCTAAGCTCCAAATTTGCTCATTTTCTTGAGTTTTGACCCTGAAACACTTAACCAAACTATCAAACATACCATAGATAACAAGACAACTATATTCAACCAAACATGCTATAAAATAACAAAATCCTAACATATCCTAACTAAAAACTAATAGAAAACATCAACAAGGATAACTCTTATTGGAGAGTTATCACCTGCAAGCATAGAGCTCAGAGGGAACGATGGACGCCCGAAACAAGAAATAAGGAAGAACTTGCTATTGGCTAAGAATCTTTCGAGAAAAAAACTTCACACTAGGTGATTGCAGTAATCTACTACTTGAAATATTGGATCCTTTCCTCAAAAATAGACAGGGGAAAAGTTAGTCAACAAGCGACCCACTTCACTATAGTAAATGAGAAGTCGTATAGAAGGGCTCCATCCCAACCACTCGCCAACGGTACAACCAACCAAACTAGCTATTCATTGGATAGAATCCACAAAGGAAACGATCGATTTCTCCAAGCCATGCCAAAAAGGCTAGAAACACATACACTTTTGTGTTGTATCTCCATAATTAGTACTGTTGCACCATGGCGATTCGATAGATGGTGGAACTTCTTCATGACCACAGTCGTCCATCAAATAAACTTTGTGGGGCTCAATATCGTCTCCAAGTTAGGGATCTCAAAAACCACGAAAACTACTAGCTCATACAATGGAACACGATACATTGACAAAAACTCAAAGAGCAACCTTGGATCAAGCATAATCTACTGCAGAAAATACCATCAGACTAATGGTCGAGCTAAAGCCGCTAGCAAGTCATTCTTAAAAGGTTGAAAAAGTGTCACAATGACTCAAAAGATATGGCTAGAAGAACAGGGAAGTCTGACAACACCCCACTCATCTACTAATGACTCTCTTTCGATTTGTCAATGGCTGTAAAACCATGGTGTTATTCATGTCACTAAAGAATCCCTTGAATGAAGGTTCACAATGAAAGGACAAACAAACAAGGCTAAAGAAAAGGGGCCATACTCAATTGAAGAATTTTGACAAGCCAATTGCATTGGGGAAGAGGCACTAAAACAACTACCCTACTTAACTAGGTCAAATAAGAAACCTAAATAAAGTGCTCCAACATGACACGATCATGTCTTATCAAAGGCAATGACATGACAAAGATATCCAACTCAAGCACTCTGACAGAAAAAAAAAAAAACCACACTACAAAAGAATAACTTTTGGCCAAGGAAGAACAAAGGCATACCCATGTTTCAATCTCACAAACCAAATGCAAAAGGCAATCAATTCTAAGTAAAGGGCATCGTAACATGATCAATCAATTCCCCTATACAAAAGCTCCAAGCAGAAAATTTCAAGGAATTTGAAATAGAAGAAGAATGTGTCTAAGCTTATGTAGAGAGCATAAAGAAATGGCTCAACCTAATTGGCAATTCACCTTGACACAAGCATAGTAGCTTCCGTGAAAGGCATACCAATCCATTCCTGAGATAGGGTTTGCCATGAAGATTGCAAAACCATGACTTTGAATTGAGAAAGTCATGCTAACATAATTCATCCAAAGTTCCAACGTGCGATATTAAGAAAAGACAAGTATTCAACAAAAAGACAAAGTTGCAGGCACGGAATACCTATGTTCTGACCTCACAAGAAGAGCAAAAGCCTTAGAAGGTCTCATGTCTACAAAAGATTACGAGCTTTGACTATAATGTATTCCCATAAATAAAAGGCAGGGGGCATGGAACATCCATGTCCTGACCTTACTCACAATGGTTGGGGGCACGAGGGACTCAAGATCCAACTTCCAACAGTGAAATAAAAAAGGCTTTCAAGGAGCCTCAACATGCCTTGCCAATGGAGAACACCCATGATTCGTTCTCTCGCATTAGGGGGAAAAAAGCATTAAAGGTTCTAGTTACATCAACAAAGGACACACATGTCCTCATTTCATCACCCATAAAAAGGCATAGCAAAGGGTCTCATCATATGGACATAGTTGGGGGCACTTTTATGGACTAAATGTTAACTTACTTGGGCCTTAGTAAAGGCCCAATCTATACCCATTTCCCTATAAATAATTCTACAAACCGTGAGGTATGAGAATTTTTTAACCCTTAATCTAGTACCTAGAGAACCTAACTGACTTAGGCATCAGAGTGTGTGCAGGTACACCTCCCACTGTTGGACTGAAGGTTGGAGCCACCAAGGAAGAGTCGCCTAGCCGCCAGAAAGTTCCCGACCTCTAGACTCTCAGGTACCCCTAAACCATCCTCATGTTACTTTGTAATAACATATAATTAAATGATAGTGTAATTTTTTTAGAAAAAAATTAATGTTAAAGACCATTAAGCGAGGTTAATTAACATAAAGGACCAATTTTAACAAAATTACTAAAAAGGATGAAATAAATATTTAATTACTAGAAGGACCATGTAACATTTAGAAGTAGACAATAATACCCTTATATTATTTTCCCCCAATTATTCATTCCTAACCTAACTATCTTTGTGAACTTCTCACCTGCAAAGTCCTTCTGGTTCTTCTACACTTATGTTCTTGCTATCAAAGACCATGTACCAAATTTCCAGGATGAGCAAGGCCTCCTTTTATAATGGTTTTGTTATATAACAATGCAATGGCCACAATGTCTAGTCCAATGAGTCAAAGAAATCAATTTCGATACATTGTGTTGTGCGAATATAACTTCGATTTTTCATGGAGATATACAAAATTAACAATCATCCAACAATTTTTGTTGAGGAAACCTTTGGAGGTGAGTATAGTAGCATGGATTGTTGATGGTAATTTCATAGTTGCAAAATCACAAACATAAGTTAGGTTAGGGATGAATAATTGGGAGAAAATAAAATAAGGATATTATTTTTTACTTCTAAAAGTTATATGATCATTCTGGTTGATCAAATATTTATTTGGTCTTTTTTTAATAATTTTATTAAAATTGGTCATTTCTCTCTATTAACCTATTTAATAGTCCTTAATTTTAGGTTTTATATGTGTGTGTATACCTGGAAGGTGAAGAAAAAAAAAACAATAGAGAAGATTTTCATAATGTAAACAAATACAATATATGGATGATCAGAGTGGTTATATGATCTAAGCCAGTGTTTCGTATAGAATGAGTCCTAAATTGAGATAACTACCTTAGAGGGGATGCCTTATAAGGACTTGACTTGTCTCACATTAATAATTAACTTTTAGGGTGTAATTATTCAAAGGTTCTTATACTCGTTATAATGGTGCTTTCATTAAGAGCCGGTCAATCGAAGAAGCTAACAATGGAGGGGTAGACCATGATTGAGTGAAGTTCCATAGAGTGCACCATCAGGACGCTGATTTTTGAAGGGGATGGTAATGTAATGAGTAGTGTGAGATTTTAGTAATTTGTAAGAAGCTATAGATTTTAATTTTTATAACTCATGAATGTATCAAAAAGAAAACATAGTAGGAAAAACAATCAATCATTATCAGAGTATATACTATTAATGTCTTTGTTTTCCTTGATAATTTCTATAACTATTGTGTATCATACACTGACTTGTACTCGATCTGGACTAAATAGACAACTAGGCTCGTCCAACTGGTCTATAGCAAAAGTTGATGGCTCACTTTATTAAATACTAAAAGTCTCATAACTGGCCAATGTTTACAATTAAATGAAACCCACTCATGATTAAACCAACCTTTTAGATATTAAAACTACCAACTAACAATTCTTATAATGGACTGACCAATAATCGACTAGATTCAATACCATGTGGAGTTAACACTCAGTAATTTATTAGGTGTTTTTTGGCATTGTAGGAGTCACTTAAAACATTTTATAGGAAGCTTATTTTATTTTATAGAATGTATGTTTTAATATGATCTCAACACTCCTAAATTTTAAAACCTTAGCTAATCTCTCACTTGATAAGACTTTATAATTGGTGGATGAGATGACCTCAAACTTGGTCAAACACTATCTAATTTTAGTTTCTGTCCTAATTATAATATATATATATATATATATATATATATTCTCTAATGTAATACTTTTTTGGGGTCTAATGTAATTTGTCATGAATTTGCAATTGTTTGAGCCGTTGTTCTCTCATTTTAATGGTCCATATCTTTTCTCTTGGTTTGGGCCATGGCCTGTCGAAAAATGTCAATAGAGAGATGGAAGAGGTTTTCCTCTCTTTTACAGTTCTTATTATGATAAACCAAACAATAAAGCGTAAGACAATCGCTTCAAGTGAAAATGATATTCTCCCAGAGCAGAGAGGAGATTAACTTATTGATGAAAAGAATAAGTGTATGATTCTCCTTTTACTTTAAAGCCTTGGTGATTTATATGCTTTTGAGTAGAGAGGATTAAGAATTGATTTCTAACAACAAACACTAAAAGTTATAAAAGGGATGAATATTTTCTCAATCTGTAATTGTGATCCGCTGTAGGTAACTAGTCATACTTTTTTTTTTTTCACACCTTGAATTATTTGCAACCAGTTGTAAAAAATCAGTCCTAACTTTTTATTATTTGCAAACTTTGAGTTATCTAGGACTAGATGTAGGTAATTAGTCCTGTTTTTTATTTTATTTTTAGATTACTTCATGTGATTAATTATCAAAAATCACTCCTACTTTTCATGTCTTGAGTCGCCTGAGATAGTTGCCTACTTTGTGACACTCATTATTCTTTTCGCATCTTTTAAAATCTAATTAGGTTTTTTTGGGATATGTAACTTGTTAATTATTTTGGTCCTTAAAAAAGGAACTAAAACAAAATTAGTTGTTTCTTACTTTGGCAAAGGTGGCTACTGTAAACACCCAATTTTGATCGGATCATTTTTTCTTTCTTTCTTTATTTAATTTAATATTTTATTTACCTCTTTTATGTTTAGACAAAAGTTCAAAACTTGAGTAACCCAAGGTCTTTTTTAGAAAAAATATTCCATTCGTTTGGCCCAAAATATTTGTCCATTATATGTTGTAAGCCCAATCTTATAATCTATTAGCAATTCAGCCCAAAAAAATAAAGAGGGAATAAAATGAAACTTGGGCCAATATGTAACGACCCTTTTCTTTGCTTTCCTTTTTGTTTCTTGTTCATTTGTTTTTATTCCTTATTGCTGAAACATTTTGGGCCTCCATCTTGTCTCGTGCACTGCTATTGTGTTTTCTATTGTCATTTGCGTTTGGATCTATCTTGTCATTTTTTATTTTTTGGGTTAGGGTTTTAATTAAAACAAAAGCAAGTTGTGTCTTGAATAAATGATTTAATTTTTGAGATGTTGACGGAACTGCAGTTTGTTAATTTTAAATTTTTGAGAATTTTAGTTGTGACAACTTGATGCTCTAAAAATCCTTTTAAAAAAAATAAAATAAAGAAGATAATTTGTTACCAAAAAATAAAAACAACCAACCCACAATAAATTTATAAGAACTATGTGATTTTGAATTCTTCATTGCACCAAAGTAATAGGAGTGCAAGTCAAACCAAAATTAAAATTTTCATAATTTTTTCATGTGTGAATAATTTTTTTTTCTTTAAAGACAACTCCTTCTTCTTATTTATTTATTTATTTATTTATTTATTATTATTATTATTATTATTATTATTATTATTATTATTATTCAAAACAAAATGTTTGACATTGTGTTAATAATAAAAATGTTAACTAAGTCGCGACAATTTATGAACTTGTTTAAGAGCATCTAAGTTACCACAACTTGATACTCTGATTTTTTTTTATATATTTTTGTTCAAAGGTAATAAATAATCTGCACTATTAATTAACGTAACCATTTTGATACAAATGTGTCAGGGGTGCTGCAAAATTAAGTTTTTGTCATTCCTTATACATAATCGACTCTCGAATCCAAACTTGAATTAGACCAATTTTCTCTAAACAAAGGTTTTTCCATTTTTTCCCTAATTTAAATAAAATTAGTGGCGACTCCATTTAATTTTTTTTAAAAAAAACATCGCCACTTTCCTGTTGCGATTGTGGTCATGATAGTAGTTTATATAGGTAAATAGCTTAGTAAAAGAACTAGACCTAACAATTAACATAATCAGTAACAACCAGCATGACAAGTATACGTTATGATAATAAATACAGTGACCTAGATAACTCATGTAACTCAGGCAAGTAGCAGATCCAATAACCCATATAGCTAGTAGCTCAAATAAAATAATGGATACCCAAAATAATGGTAGGATAAGATCACACCAGAAAAACAGAATTCAGATAGTTGTGCAGGTGTTTTGTTTGTGTGTAGCTTGTTATGTTTGTAGTCCAGTGCAGACCTGACGGGCATGTTGTCCTAATACACCACAAGACCCTACATATAGGTTGTGACCTTATATCTATTTTGCTTGTCGGGACGAGTTCAGCATACTTGGTGAGTCCCAGATATGGGTTCAGCGTACCCACAGATTCTTAGTATACAATACGAGTTTTGCATACCCTTACCCAGTATCACAAGGATTTATCTTGGCGAAGCAAGGTTGGACTTGTTACTCCTTGACCGAGGTTAAGACTTGTCTCTCCTCGACCCCCATGTGGAGGTGAATAGATTCAGTATTAGTAGCCTATGTGGCATCTCAACTCTGTTATCGATGATCCATGCGACACTATCATCCAGCTACGCAATTTGTGTAGATATAACATAAGACCTCATATACAACTTAGTATACTCAACAAAGGTGTTATTATCTATAGTGTATGAATCAGTGTTTGTATAATTATTCATTGCAGTATTTTCATTTGTCTTAGTGTGCTATGAGATTTATATATGCCATATCAGTGCTTTGTATATTTATCTGCATATCAGTGCTTTCTATATATATCTGCATGATTCAGTTATTGTTGTATTGAATTGTTAATGTATGATTAATTATGTTTTCAATATACGTTATGTGGTATCGTACCATGGTGCTCATTAACTGAGTGATGAATTCACCCCTCATATATTTGTTTTAGACATGTGAGGACTGTGGGGTTGATCCTTTAGTGCAGTGGTAATATCAGTCTCTGAGTCCATGGTGAGCTCTACTTCATAGTGGAGTGTTCCGCATCCTTAGTTACTTTCAGTTATAGTTACTCCAGTGGGTCACATGCAGGGGTCTTCAGGCATTATGATTAGTAGTAAAATTTGTATTCAGTTGTGAATGTAAAACAGTTATTACATTTTCAATTGTACAGAAAACCAATTTATGAAATATAGCTAATTTAGTTTTATTCTCATTCATGCTCATCTTTTAGCACGTTTAGAAGCTTTTGTAAGGGAACTAGTCCCTTATGTGTCGGTCTCGACTTTCGGGTGTTGATAAATCTAATATATCCGAGTCCCTAAATCCTTGATAGTTAATTTAACTTTAAATACAATGGTACCAAGGGTTAACGTAAACTATCGTTGACGTACAGTTCTATCCTAGATCTATTCCCATGAAAACGATAATAAGATAAAAGCATGATGACTAATAACTGATAGCTAAAAACTGAAAACTGGTATCTTCATTTTCATAACATACACATGCAACATGACAATTAATGCATAAAAAACAAGTGGTCCCATGTTCATGAGTGTTTAAATCAGTTCGCAAATGGTTTCATAAATATTTCATAAAATAGTAAGTTTTACCTCCTTAGGTTTCATAAACAATGCATAGTTTTCAACATAAATACATGACCTGAAAATAGGCCGTGAGGAAAGCCACTCACCTGGAGTCTTGGAAGACCTTAGGTTGGTACTGATGAACCTTGACAGAATCCTAATGACATTACTAACTGACATAAGAATTAAAAGATAGGCTTAAATTAATAAAACAACATAAATGAAGGAGTAACAGTGAAACTAGGCACTGATCATCAATGCTACAATGCCCTGACAATGCTTCAACATTGATGCCTCGAAAACCATGCTGGCACCAGCGCCATTGCCTCCCTGGAGCACAACTGCGTTGACAGGCACCCTGGTAGTGCCATTGTGCCGATGTCGTTGTCAGCCAGCCCCAACGACAACGAAAATGAAAATAGAGAGGATTGGGTACTTACCACTTGTGAAGAACACTTGAACGATCGCCTTTGAGCTCCCATGCTTCCTAAAGACGAAACCTAAACTTCGCAAGAGTCCACATAAGAGAGACCCTTACTTGCAATTATGAAAAATATAATAAAAATAATTATTTTCCAGTGCATGTTAAGACTCATGAGGCAAGAATCTATTTATAAGGGAAGACTAACACCCTCATCTACTGAAACTAGTGATGTGAGACTTTGAAGTCGGCGCAAAGCGTCATTGTGCTAAGCTAGCGCAACTGCAATAGTGTCGATGGAGCCTAATGCCATCGCACCGTACTAACACCATTGTGCTACTGTTGTGGTCCCAAAAGTCAACCTTTTTTACTACAATGGCTCACTATAAGTTACTTTAGACACTCTACCCTACACTTTAAGGTCAAGCATACGGGTCATAACAAAAGGGGCTCATGTTTGAGGAGAGATAGACATAACACTGACCTCCTAATATTGACAACAACAGTGGTCCGTCACTCTGAGGAGGTAGAATCTTCGAGATCTACTACCCAAGAACCACAACAATGCAAAGGAGCCAACCTTTTTGTTGGTCACACTCTAGCCTTCAAATGAAACCTAGCTTGTTTTTTTTGGTGAATTTAAAAAAAATTGGTAAATTTCTAGCTTTTGGGTTTAGAGTAATGCTACGTGTACACCAAAAAAGTGTACACTAGTTGTACACTGATATTACATATGCGTGAACAAACATTTTAAACACAGATGAATAAATATTATAAAACTGATGAACAAACATTTTTACTTACGGAAGCGAGATAAAACGAAACTCGTAGTGCATTAAATGCCAAAAAGTAACTATCGAATTTTCTCTTGCTCCCACTAACACTCTAAAACACATGCACTCATGCTCTCTCGTAAACAAACATTACAAAACATATGAACAAATGTTAAATAAAAAATAAATACACATTATCAAAGACAAAAAATAAAATAAAATGAGACTCACACTGATGTAAATTTTGCACACTAGCAAGTGCACTAGTTCATATAAGTAATAAGAGTGAGTATTAATACTCGAGTTATCGAATCCACGGGGATAATATTACACTAAAACTTAATTAATAAATTACTAAATTGAGTTGATTGATGGGATAAAGGAAAAGATTGGCGATAATAACGAAGGTAAAATAAAAATTAAATAAAAGAAAACACTCAACGATTGGAAGAACACTAGGGTTAATGGCTCACCTACTCTAGATTCAGGTGGATTCATAGACAAAACCACAACTATCCTAACACAAACATTAAATAGTTATCAATTGATCTTAATTAATGGTCAGGTTTCTTATCCTAATTATAAGCCTTTCTCAAGGTCAAGTAATTTCTCCTCCTATATTGAATACCTAATCTCTTAGTGTAAACTAACCTATTTGAAGCTTGAACAATTTGTGAATTTTTCACACACGACCACATAACCTATGTAAATTATCTCTAATCTAACGCTAGCCTATGATTAATCACACATGAACACTTTTGTATTCCTCCTCTCGAATTGCATACAAAACCATGGTTCAATTAATTAGTGATCAAGCAATTAAAGCATTAAGAACAACGAGAGAAACTTAAGAAACATCAATTGACACTAAATAATAAATTGAATTAAAATAGCATCATCCAAAGAGGTTACATCAATACCTTAGCAAGGGACTTAGTACATAAAAGAATAAAAGAACAAGTGAAAAGGATAGAAGAGAGACATAGAAAACAACACCAAAGATGACAAAAGGTTGATGACGAGTGGGGTGCAGAGCTTTCACGTAGCACCCCGGCGGCGACGCTCTAGCCCCAGCTAGCACCTCTAGGGTTGTCTCCTCTTCAAATCTGATTCCTCATTTCCATTGGGGTCATTGCAATTGTATTTATAGTGTCTGGACCCAAAATTAGATTAAAAAATGCTGAAATTTGGATTTTTTTGATAGCACTGCACTACAACAGTAAAAATGTCATAACTTGTGCTACACATATCCGATTGAGCTGATCCACGTCTCTAATTAAAAAAAAGATAAATATCTACAACTTTGTAGTTGGAGCAAAGTCGATATTCATCCTTCATAAAGGTGAAAAATATGACAAAGTCAGCATAGAAAAAACTTAAGCATATCTTCACTCAAATCTTTTTGGATCACATTCAAATTTATCTTTTATCATTCAAATCTTCTCTTCAAATATTTTCTTTAATATTATCTTTTATCTTCTTCAAATCTTCAATGATCTTCTCAAGATTTGTTTTCCTAAAATTCAAATAAAAACTACAAAAAAGAGATAAAACCAATAAAATCTAAATAATTCTACTAAATACAAACTATCTTAATTTATGCCTAGAAATAATAAAAATCCATTAAAAATAATTAGGAAACAATCTAAGAAAACACTCAAATTAGAGAGTTATCACAACCTCTAACTTGAGATCTTTGCTTGTCCCTAAGCAAAGAAAAAGAAAATGACTATCTAATTTGAGATAAAGAAAAAGGAAAATCTTTTTGTTGCGGTGACACTATGAACATCCCCTTACAAAGCCGTGAAACTTAGGGAGTTAGGGAGACACTTAAGCCAACTAAAAACACTAAACTAGAAAATGATAAAAACTTTTTGGCCCCTGTAGCAAGTGAAAATGATCATGTAACTTGGGGCATACACCCCTCATCAATTCTCTCAATCTCAACTTAAAAATGCCCAACATTCAATCTCCAAGAAAATTAGACCACTCAAGTGTGCAAATGAATTAATTGATGTAAATATCATAGTGTGTGGATATGGTAAGCCAATCAACCAATCAGATCACGCTCATGCAAATATTTAGAAAAGACAAGATGCTTATCTTTAAATAATGCGACATGAGATAAAAGCATGCGAATGGTGACAAAAATCACAATGAAAATGCAAAACAAAGAAAAAGCATGCAAATGAATGAATGCAATGCAAGTGACATACTTTTCAACCCCCAACTTTTAAATCATGCAATGTTTCCAAAACATAATTTGAACTAAAGTTGGCAAGTAGACACATGGAAAATCAAATATGCAAATGCAACTACCTACAAGAACAAGAAAAATAAAGACAAAAATTAAAAATATTGGGTTGTCTCTCAATGAGCACTTTGGTTACGTTCTTAAGTTGGATGTTACCTCCATTTATAAATTCCTGGATCCTAAATTCGGATTCCTCCCCTCTACTTTATCAATGTATCGGATATAATCGAGTGCCCAAAGGACACAACAAAGGGGGTAGGGACTAGTAGTAATTTTGTCACTTCAATAGTAAATTCCTCTTTGTCCTTCGTATTCGATGGATAAGGATACATCATCACTTGAAACACTTATTAGCACACAATGAAAGCACCAGATAAATTCAAAGTTTTTTTAAAAATAAATTTTTATTTTTATTTTTTGAAATTGAAAAGAAGAAAAGAAAATTTAAAAATTTTAAATTAAAATTTGAAACTTGAGATTCAAACTTTAAAATTCAAAAGTTAAAATTCAAAATTAATATTTAAAAATTAAAACAAGAAAAGATAGAAATCAAATTCAACTTAAAAAAATTATTAATTAAAAATTTTAGTATAAAAATTATCCCCAGCAATGGCGCCAAAAACTTGGTGCAAATTTTGCACACTAGCAAGTACACTAGTTCATACAAATAATAAGAGTGAGTATTAATATTTGAGTTGTCAAACCCACAAAGATAATGTTACATTAGAATTTAATTAATAAATTACTAAAATGAGTTGATTGACAGGATAAAGGGAAAGAATGGAGATATAGCAACGACGGTAAAATAAAAATTAAATAAAAGAATAGACTTAACGATAGCAAGAACATTATGGCTAATTACTCACCTACTCTAGACTCAGGTGGATTCATAGACAAAACCACACAACTATCCTAATGCAACTATTAAATAGTTATCAATTGATCTTAATTAATAGTTGGGGTTCCTACCCTAATTACAAGCCTTTCTCAGGGTTAAGTAATTTCTTCTCCTAGACCGAATACCTAATGTCTTAGTGTAAATTAGTCTATTTGAAGCTTGAACGATTTGTGAATTCCCTACACACGACCACACAACCCACGTAAATTATCTCTAATCTTATGCTAGCCTATGGTTAATCTCACATGAACACTTTTGTATTCCTCCTCTCAAATTGCATACAAAACAAGAGTTCAATTAATTGGTGATCAAGCAATTGAAGCATTAAGAACAGTGAGAGAAACTTAAGAAATATCAATGGACAGTAAATAATAAATTGAATTAAAATAGCATCATCCAAACAGGTTACATCAATGCCTTAGCAAGAGACTTAGTACATAAAAGAAGAAAAGAACAAGTGAAAAGAATAGAAGAGAGACATAGAAAACAACACCATAGATGACAAACGGTGGTAGACGACGAGTGGGGTGTAGGCTTTCACATAGCACCCTGGTGGCGGAGCTTTGGCCGTGGTTAGCACCTCTAGGGTGATCTCCTCTTCAAATTGGATTCCCCAGTTCCATTGGGGTTATTGAGATTGTATTTTTAGAGTCTGGACCCAAAATTAGGTAAAGTGACGCTGAAATTTGGATTTTTTGATAACACTGCACTGTGATAGTAAAAATGTCATAACTTGTGCTACACATATCCGATTGAGCTAATCCAAATATCTAATTAAAGATAAGAGAAAGATATACAACATTGTACTTGGATCAAAGTTGAGATTCATCCTTAATAAAGGTGAAAAATTCGTGACAAAGTCAGCATAGAAAAAGCTTAAGCATATCTTCACTCAAATCATTCTAGATCACATTTAAATTTATCTTTTATCATCCAAATCTTCTCTTCAAATATTTTCTTTAATCTCATATTTAATCTTCTTCCAATCTTCAATGATCCTCTCAGGATTCATTTTCCTAAAATTCAAATAAGAACTACAAAAAAGAGATAAAACCAATAAAATCGAATAATTCTACTAAATGCAAACTATCCTAATTTATGCTTAGAAATAAATAAAAATCCTAAAAATTCAATAAAAATACTTAGGAAACAAACTACAAAAACACTCAAATTAGAGTTATGTAACGACCCAAAAATCGTTATCGATGCGTAAGAGATTAGTTCATTTATGAAAGCCTCTTAGGAACACTTTAAAAAAACACGCACTTTAACTTTAATTAAAAACAAATAAAACTTCCTTTTTCTGACTAAATATAAACTATTTTACAATGAACATAAAATATACATGACTCTTTTACAATAAACATAAAATGCGCGACTAGTTCGAAGATCTTGCATGTATATAATTGGAGCACTCTAGACATGGCTCGATTACAAAATAAAAAAAAGACTAGCAATTCCTATAGGTAGTTTCACCTCAAGGTGAACCACTGACTTTTGAATTCTGACGTCGCTGCATTGACCATAAATTCCATGCACTGTTACTCCGCTTCGTAACGTGTAACTAGAGGGGGAGGGGAGGTTGAGGGGTGAGAACTCTAGGAAGAGCCTCAACGAAAGGTCGTCCGCACAGTGACATAGGACACTTCAAAGACATGACATGTAGATGCAATACATGATATATAACAAGCATAAAACATTTATAATAGTGATACTTTATAATAAAAATATAATCTTTATTCGAAACATAATCATTAAATAAGAAGGACATCTAGATAGATGGTTCTCGAACATTACGGTCTTATGACACACTACCCAAGAATCTAGGCTACAATAGTTGGGGATACACTATTCGAGTCCATAGATTCCTGATAGTTAGTCTTAACGCACTACCCAAACACCTAGGCCACAATAGTTGGGGGTACGCTACCTGAATCCATAAATCCTTGATTGTTTGTCCTGATTCTTACTACAATGGTACCAAGGGTCAACATAGGATGTCGCTAACTTAAAATTCTATCCTAGATATAACTTCCATGGAAAACAGTCTAAATACATAACATAACATGATCATAATGACAAAATTATTTAACTGATGCTGATAGTATAACATAACTTAATATTATTAAATATTTTATCTTTAAAAAATATAGGTAGACTAAAATCCTGTTACGAACTGGGCCCTGAAGGCCCATTCCATGAAGCACCCACCTTCGGCCCACAGTACGGCCCAACCAGGGAACATGAGGGCCTACGGAACAGCCCAGCAAAGCCAAAGCAGCCCAAGTCAGCCCCAAGATAGAAGCTCCCTAGCGGACATCACGCCGCAATCCCCGGAGACGAAACAGTAAAGAAATCCGCGGGACTGAGAGAATCACTGGTACCGCCCAGGTATTTAAACAGGGCTAGCACACCAGGTATTCTTCAGACTCAACACCCCACACGTTTTCACAAGCACCTCGAATCTCTATTAACTTAAGCATCTGAGTCCTTGCAGATACCCGCCCCGGCCGTCCAGAATCATCTGCGGAGCTCCAGGATCCAAATTGTACCCCTTCGGTACAAATCTCATGCTTAGAGAGGTTCCCAAGTAAGAGAGGTGCGTCACAATGGACAATTTAAATACCATGGACAAGTTAAATACCAAGTCTTGTCCTAGTTAGAACATATCCTTAAGAGAAGTCTTTTCCCACCAGAATCTTTCCTTAACCACAATCTTTTGTTAAAGGTTTCTACTAAGCCTAACCAAACAATTCTAAGCATGTGAATATTTATATCACTTAATACTAATCATACGCACGCAACATGACTTATTTAATGCACTATGCGGTCTCATGTAATTCCAAAAGGTTTCATGACTTTCTAAAATAGTTTCATAAATATCTACTTTCATAAATAAAGAAGGTTTCTAAAATAAATTATTATTTCCTTAAATAAGGAATTTTCTAAATAATAATAAATAAATAATAACTAATTATATAATTACTTAAAATAAAACATTAAGTTTCACCTGTTAGGATTTTATAAAACATGCATAAATAGAATAATTTTAAAAAAATAAATAAACAAATAAATAAATAAATTTTAAAATAAATACATGGTCTAAATAGACCGTGAAAAAAGTCACTTACTTGAAAATGGTTGACTGCTAAGGAGCACTAAGCTGGGAGCTCTTTGTTAGAAATTTATATTTCCAATAATTGTATGGGCTCATATTAAATAACAATTATATTAGTTATTTATCATAAAGGGTTTAATCTTAGTGATCTAATTTTTTGGTAAGCATGTTAGACTCAAAGAAAACAATGTGGGCCCAATATGGGTAGATATCAGTATTGGCCCAATAGGGGATAATGGGGACCCTGGTGAGCTTAAATACAAAGGAATGGTTATGGTCCCTAATACACCAAATCAGAATCAGTTCTTACTTCTCTCCATCAGAAGAGAAACCTCAGGCACTAAGGGATTTGGTTGAGGAAGGCCATAGAACCACGGTCTCGTTCTCGCTCAATCACTGCAAAGGTCTCGCGGTCATCAACCATGGACATAGGTATTTTGTGAAATCCTTTAATCCTTAATAATCTGGCGTGATGTAGATCATGAAATTATCAACAAGTGGTATCAGAGCCTTGCATCATCGACAGGTTATTAGGATTTGTGTTTCTTTTTTTTGGATGTTTTGGAAAATTGTAATCTATGATTTTGGTTTCGGCTGCACTATTGTGTGTGATATTTGTGATTATAAGTATTGTTAATCATTCATTTAACAATTTTTTTTTCAAAACTTCCAAATCCTGTGAACCCTAAATTGTTGAATTTGGGAATTAGGAAATTTGTTGAACCCTTGAATTTGGGAATTGGGAATTTGTATGAACCCTAAAATTTGTATTCAACACGTGCAAGCTATTTTGTAATACAATTATTCAATCATGGATACAGCAATTAATTTTCTATCATGGATACAGCAAATTCAAGCATTTTTGTAGACACAAGGTTTTCATAACAGCAATTTACATAATTATTACCTATCATGGTTAATGAACCATGGATACAGCCATGGATGCAGCCCCCCTCCACCTTAATGGCCTTCCGCGCACGACCTCGGCAGCCGCACGCAACCTGCTGCATCATTCGCTGTCGCGAGCGCCTCATGGACGAGCGTCCATCGCAAGCCCCCCCACTTTTGCTGCGTGGCTGGTGATGGGTTCTGGCGTCGGCGGCGGGAGGAGCCCGGGTGCGTGCGTGGCGTCGGCGGCTGGAGAAGCCCGGGTGCGTGCGTGGCGGCGAACGACAGACCCGCGATGGGAAGCTGACGGCAGCAGCGGCATCACGTGGCGAGCAGTGGGGTCACTGTCACGGTTAGCGCCGTGATTTGCGCACCGCCGTGACTCGTGCAGAAATTGCCGCCATGCTGTGCGCCAAGTGGTTGGCGTGATTCGCGGAAGCCACCCGCCATGCTCGCCGTGATCTACGCCGCGATTTGGTGCTGCCACCGAAAAATTCGCAGGAAGCAATTACTTCTGGAGGCTCTGTTTCTCCACGAATGGAAAATGAGAGGGAGAAAAGAAATAAAAATAATTGGAGCGAAAAGTCTCACAAAAGTGGAACCTCTCAAATTCTTTAGTGAATTAACAATTTTAAATACTCACAGGAAGCTTCTATATATAGGGAGAGGTGGAGACCCCCTTTATGATGCATCCGATGTGAGACTCCAAACAGCGAGCCACTGCGGCGCTCCCTGTGCACTGAAACGCCCTCTTTGCTTCGTGTCACTGCAGCATGCCTAAGGCGCTGCAGTGCACTGGCATTTCCTTTTTTTCCATCTTCCTATTCTAAGGGCCATCACAAGTTATCACACATCAACTAAATAGCAAAGAATAAATGTTGCACTCTCTCCTGCTCCATTACCAACTCTCTCATAAACAAATATTACATCACAAATAAACAAACATTACAACACTCGGAAATAAACGTTACAAAACTCATAAACAAACATTACAACATACATAAACAAATATTATACTACACATGAACAAGCATTACACCACACAAATATGAAGACATAAACAACTATTACTTCACTCATAAATATACACTATGCTACACACAAACACACATTTCACGACATAAGGAATATTATACTACAAATAAATAAACATTACAACACTTAAAAATAAACATTATAATAATCATAAATAAATATTATAACACGCATGACCAAATATTACACCACATTGAAACAAATAAATAAACAAACATTATAATACACATAGGCAAACTTTACATGACACCAAAAGATTATAAAATATAGAGAAAAATATATAAATGAGAGAAGAATGTCCTCGTTTATGCTTTTTATAACGTCTTAAAAAACAAAAAAAAAAGAAAAAAAAGCAAGAAACAGAAGAAAAAAAATGCAAACAATAAAAAGAATAAAAAGAAACGAAGAATAAGAATAAGAGTAGAAAAAAAAAAAAGAAGTTGCAGGTAACGAGAAAAAAATGAAGGAGGGGTGGGGAAGAAGAGAAAATAAAAATGAAGAAGGTGAGGAGGAGGAGAAGAGTGTGAGTAAGGAAGAGTGGAGAAAAAAAAATCAATATTTAATGTTCATGTATGATTGATATCCACTTTTTTAGTGTACACATACATTTTTCTTAAGTTTAAAGTATACTAATGTTTACTCATATGGTTTCACCGCCTATATTAATTAGAATTGCTTTAGGGAATAAAAAACGTTGATTCACGTCTTGATAGAAAAATTATTCTAAGTTTTATTTTATTTGATATTAATCATTATAATTATTAAATATAAACTAAAAATTTAGATGTGAATGGTAGTTGAAATAAGCTTTTATGAAGATTATGGATTAAATTATCATTTTATATTATTATCTTTTCTTTTTCCTTTCACTCTTACATTCAACCTCCTTCCATCTTTTTTTCTTTTATTCAAACAAACTTGTAAAAAATACAAATTCACTCTATTTATTTTTTATCGTTTTAATTACTTTGCCAAACACTCCTAACTATAACAAAAATATTATTTATACACCAACCTTAGTGTGAGCCTCATAATATATATGTAGAAAGAAACATTAAGTATCTACATTAAAATTACTATACATACATATAACACTACTCTAATCATAACACTCATAAATACCAATAGACAATTAAGTGAGGTTCATTTTTAATTTTTTTTCTTTCTTGAAATGGAGTCCACTCAATTGTCTCATAATATCTTGGTCTATGTCTATTTCTTTTATTAAAGTCTATGTCTTTGTCTATCATTGTTTCTCTGTACACAAATACTATATATATATATATATATATATATATATATATATTAAATATAGGGTGGATATTCTTCTCTTATAGTTACCAAATAAGTCGTTGTTGACATCTGAGTGTAAATCCATATAAATATAGTCAAAGATTACTAGCCTCAAATAGTGTAAATCCATATAAATATAGTCAAAGATCACTAGCCTAAAAGAACAGAAAAATCGAACAGGAAATTGATTAGCACAATATGTGGATAAATGCAAAGGGCAGACAATTCTTAATGTTGAAAAAGTTCCATAACTCAGTTTAAAGTGAGTAAGGTGGTGGGTTCTCTTCCGGTACCCCGTGTCTTCGGAAACATGGCATTGTATCCCTACTTTTACTAATAGTTCATCTATTATTACTCTCTTCATTTGTTAAGTCTCTCTCCATTATTAAGAATAAAATTAATATAAAATAATTAATTTTACATATATGAATCCTCCTAGTGTGAGCAGGGTAAAGAAGAAAGAAAGGAAGAAAGGAGCTGCGGAACAATGAAAGAAACAAAGAACAGAAGCAGCAGCAGTAGAGAAGGAAGAAAGAAAGCCGTTAACTGAAGCTAAAGCCGTTAAAGAGTGGTTGGTACTCAAGCGGCAAACACGACGCCAAATTAGGAAACAGTTAGAAACGGTTGTGCTTGTGTAACTGATGTATATAAATTAGTTACATGTAAATGTAATTTAATTGTAATTTCATTGCAATTTCATTTGGCATTCTGAGTGTATATATATATGCAGCTTTTGTCTGCAAAGCAAAAAAGATGATTACAAATTCAAATTCATTAGTTGGAGAATTCTCTTATTTTCTCTCCTTTTCTCTCATTTTCTTGCACTTTCTTTGTTGTTACAGCACAATGATTTTGAATTGTTGCTCAGTTCAAAAAATTAACACCTAGAGCATTTCTGAAGCTCCTTTTGTGTCGTTCAAGTCTTATATGTAGACCCACCTAAGGTAGTCCTAATTTCATAACATCTGTTGGAACAAACTAAAGTGGGATGGGGATGTGATAAAAAATTGACTCTCAATTATCATATGACACTTTACATATGTTAGTATTTTTCAATAAATTAAAAATCAAGTGAGTCTAAAGTTTGGATCAAAGTTAAAACATTCCAATAGAAAGATGCATCTTATTTTATTTAAATTCTTAAAAGTATTTTAGAATTTATTATTATTATTATTATTATTATATTATTATTATTATTATTTTATTATTATTTGTTTNAGATGCATCTTATTTTATTTAAATTCTTAAAAGTATTTTAGAATTTATTATTATTATTATTATTATTATTATTATTATTATTATTTGTTTTTAACTTTTTGTGACAGATAAATAATTTATAAGTTTATTGATTTAAATATTAAGTATCAAATTAAAGTGATTTCAGGTTTTTTAACCAATTCTTAAAATAATGATAAATTAATGTGTTAAGGTTATTAAAAACTAATCTTTTGAATTCAAAGTTTTAAATATTGAAAAAAAATGTATTAAATTAGTTCTCACATATTTTTATAAATTAATATTAAAATATAAAATTATAAAAAAAAACTATTATATCCTAAATAATAAATGAAATAGAGATTGAATTATACCTCTAAATTACTTTTATTGTCATGATAATAAACATAAATAAAAAATAAATTATTGTATTTATTTTTTTGCTTCAAAAATTTAATCTGATGTATTTTATAAAAGATTTTGAAGTTAAACATTAATTATTCATAATTTAATTATCAAAGATGAGAAAGGACATTTTAGAGAATAAGCACATAAACTTGGTAAGTGTGAGTGGGAATAAAGTGTAGCCACTCCCCTATAAGAATTGTAAATACATAATGGTGCATGTCGAGCACTAATGATTCCCATCCCACAAAAGTGGCACAATTTGTGTGTTTTGTCATTACCTTGATATCAATTTCGTTGCTTTGTTGAAAACAACAGGAATCTCATTATACGCACATGCATTGTTAATAGCTCAAGTGGAAATAATATGCCCATACCACGTCAATGTTAAAGAAGATACCCGAATAAATAATGTAATAAAGCTGAATATTGAAATCCAATCACGCAATTTTTAAAGGGTCTGATGTTTAATTTGCTAAAGCTTATTCTTATCTTCACTTTCTCCCGTATCAATTGGTTGTCTTAACGACTTCATCAAGTTCTGGAGCTTTCATGAGGTGGCTAATAATTTTGTACACTTCCGAAGCTTTTAATAAGCGTCATTTATATTGCTTATTGCATTGTTAGCATGCTGATGTATAAAGACCCTTTCATCTTTATTAAAATGAAGCAGTATAGGATACTTGATGAAAATATTATTAATTATTGCATGGTCCTACTCTATGACACTCAACAAAGCGTGAGTATGCATACTTGAAAGTATATCCATCGTATAGGCATTGTGTTCACGCAAGAAAAGATCCATAATTGGACATAATCCAATTTCAGTTCAATTGCCATTACATTTTCTTTTTTCAAAAAAATAAAATGAAATAGACCACATATATATATATATATAGAGAGAGAGAGAGAGAGAGAGAGAGAGAGAGAGAGATTTTAGTAGACTTTCCTTGTGTATCAATTGAAATCCCCAATGAGTGATTTAGACTGGATATGGGAGCTATGATGCCATATATAAGTAGCTAGCATTCCTTTTTAGTAGTAGAAATTCTTAGGTCAAAACGACTAGTGCTAATAGGACCGTCAAAATGAGTTCGGTCGATGGGCCCGACCCGTTTACCCGGTTAAATGGACGAGTTTTACATGCAAAAAATAGGTCCGTGAAAATTTGAAAAAAAATTGGCTTGGCCTATTTAGGCCCGACCCTTAGGCCCTCAGGCTAGCCCGTATACCCGTGAAATATTTTTTTTAATTTACAAAAAAAATTAATTTTTTAAAATTTTCATTTTGGACTCTAAATTTTATTTTGGAGTTTAAGAGTTTACTTATAATTGAACATGTTTAACTAATTATTATGCTTAACTATTTAATTAATTTTTATTGTTATACAACTAAACTACTATGACATAGATATTGATAAATTTTGCATTCTATTCCTTCAATGAGCGTCTACGCCCTACAAGTTGATATATACTTTCAAACCTTGTTTAGTATTGATTAACCTACGAGAAAGAGTTACAATTGTGTTTTTGATCAATAACATAACAGTACTCACATCAATGTTATATGTCGTCATTTAATTAATGAAAGTTGTATTAATTCATGAATCGATTTCAAATAACATTTAAAAGCATTTGATATCTTTCAAGCAAGATAGTTGAAGGAACAAAAAAGATAATATAATATCGCAATCAACCATTTAAACTATTTCTTTCTAATTAATTAATAGATAGACAATAAAAAATAGTTAAAAATGATTGCGCATACTTATTCACAACTTTGTATTTAAATCATAAAAATAGACCAAAATTTTCATTTTTTTTAAAAAAAATAAACGGCCTAGCGGACTGGCCTGTTTAGGCCCGTGAACTGACCATAAATGAGCTGGATCTTAAAAATAGACATAATGTTGGCCCGGCCCGTTTAGACTCGCAGGCCTAAATCGGCCAGCCCGGCCCGTTTGACACCCCTAGGTGCTAGCTAGAAAGTTATCAAATAACTATGTAGATGACAATAATTTCGGGATTACCTGTGCAAAGCACGGATTAGAAATCGCAATTGTTGCTTACTCAACTTAAACTAATTTTTTTTATATTATTAAAAAATAAAATGTAATGTCATTTAATTATTTCTCTATTTTCTCTCTTTAAGTTTTCATTTTTTTAATTAAACTCTTTTAATAATTGTATGTATTTATGCGTTGATAACTCTCTAATTTGAGTGTTTTCTTAGCTTGCTTCTTAAGTTTTTTTCAATAGGTTTTTAGAATTTTTATTTATTTTTAGACATAAATTAGGACATTTTAGCATTATTTAGATTTTCGTAATTTTATCTCTTTTTTGTAATTTTCATTTAAATTGCAGATAAATAAATTTCCAAAAGGGTTTAGGATTAAGGAAAATTTGAAGACAACCTAAAAAATTTGATCCAAGATATGTTGAGATTGTTCCAAAGCTGAGTTTGTCACGATTTTTTCCCATGATATAGGATCAATTTCAATTTGGCTTCAAATACAAAATTATAGATTTTTCTCTTAACTTTAATTGAATACTTGAATTGCCTCAATCTGATATCTGTGATAAAAGTTATGATATTTTTATTATTATAATGCAATGCCATCAAAATGCCCACGAGTTATGACAGAAATCCAATTTTCAATTTTTTAACTTAATTTTGGATTCAAACTTTATAAATACAACACGGCCCAATGACCCCAAATAAAAAGGGGAAACAAATTTGAAAAAGAGGCAACTCTAGAGATGCACATCAAGGCTAGAGCGCCACCACCTGGGTGCTATGCGAGAGCTCTGCACCCGCAATCGTCTTCTACCATCATTTGTCATCTATGGTGCTGATTTCTATGTTTCTCTTTTCTTCTTTCTTGTGTTTTTCTTCCTCTATGCATTAAGTCCCTTACTAGGGAAATGATGTAACCTCTAGTTGGCAATGTTATTTTAATTCATGATGTTATTCAATTTCTATTGATGCGTTAATGTTTCTATATGCTTGCACTTAATCACAATTGATTCACATTAATTGATTTGTTATGATGTATTGCATGATAATGTCTTGCGTGATAACTCGAGAGAGATTGTGAGAGTGCTTCATAGGTATAGAAAGCATAGGTCAAGTGAAAGTTTGAGAGTAGTAAACACGACCTATGTGGTCTTGTAAGGGGTAGAAAGTAGAACGTTCATACTTTGAATAAGTTTAGACTTCGTTAAGAGATTAGGAGGCTAATTTAGGATAAGAGAGTTGTTTGACCTTGAAAGAGGCTAGCGACTAGTGACCCCATCATTAATTAAGATAGTTGTGTGAGTTTTTATTTTATTTTATGAATATACACCGAAGTCTAGAGTAGGTGAGTCATTAACCTTAATGTTATTTCCATCTCTTATCTTTCTTATCTTTTGTTTAATTGTTTATTTTATTCTTGTTGCTATATTTTCAACCTCCTCCCTATGAATTTAATTTAATAATTTATTAATTAAAATTAAACATGTAATATTATCTCTATGAGTTCGATAATTCAAATATTTATACTCATTGTTATTTATACAAATTAATGCATTTATTATTGCTGCAAAATTGGCATCATGCATGTTCAGCAAATTAAAGATAGACATTTAACGAAAGAAGACCTGTCTTTTTCATAATTTCAATAATAAAAAGCATATTTATTACCTTATCTTCATAAAGATTTATGCATGAGTGTTGCTTTACTGGGCACATCACGCAGCAAATTAAAGTATCTGTAGAATTAGAGAAAAAGAAAGAAAGAAAAAGCAAATAATGTATATTTGGAGGTAGGGGTGAGGAATTGTTACACTACTACTTCCCATGATTTGATATTGATTGATTGTCATGGATTCATGAGAGAAGTTTGAGACACTGGGTTAAAAAAAAATCACAAGTGCATCATTAAAGTTTGACATTGACCGACGAATATATTAGTTCTCACACACATCAAAGATGTTTATGTGGTTATTTAGATTTTTTATTATCACTTTTGAAAGGTTAACACGTTATAAAAAGTGAACTTAATTATTATGTACTGATTAATGTAAAGTTTTATTTATATTACATTACAAATAAACCATTAAACTCATACAAAATTGGGCGTCGTTCCCCTGATTTTAATCAACCTAGGGTATATTGTTCATGTTTCTTAACAATGATCTCAGTACAATTCATTTTTACAACACCATCACAATTACAACAGCCTAATACCAAGTACTAATTTTAAAGCAACGACAAAACATACCCACAATCAAATTCACACTCCCACGATCCGTCAACATGTGTCGCCGCCACTGTAGTGCTCATCTGCTTGCTAGCTGTTATAGACAAATTGGACTAATATGAGATATTGCCCATCACTCTGATCTTGGGTTGGATCCAAGAGTTGACAAAATGGTGAGCATGGTGGTGATGAACAATGTCTTTAGCCGACGGGAATGATACCTACAATAACCACTCCAACGCCTAAGTCATATATGAGTGAGTATAAGGTGATCATCAATAGATAGATTACATACCATAGCGCAAACAAGGTTCATACATATTTACTGTGAGGGAGTGGTTTAGGTTCTACCGGTTGGGGTACTTTGTAACTGAAGCTAATATCATGATGAGACTAATTATTTACTTTATAATTGTGTGTTTATTATGTATAATGACAATTATGCAAGTTACATGTTCTTCAACAGTTATGTACGTGATGAATGGCTCATTACTGCTTTGGAGTCTTGGGCTTCTTGATAACTTGGGTTGAGCCTTACACTCTTGAGGAGTACTAAGATCATCTCAGATTCTCATGTCTTGCTTGATCATCTCGAGCATACAAGATCCATGTCATACCGTTAGGTTTATATATATCGTAACACTAGCCCATGTTGGAATTAAAGAGTCTAGACATGGTTATCAAACTCGAGAGTTTAGGTAAACTCATGGAGCTTCCGTAAACTCGGATCGTAAACTCGGATCATAAACTCGTACGAGTTTACCTATTATTAAAAAAATATTTTAAAAAATTATTATGCTACAAAAATGTATTTAATAAAACTTGAAATTCATAAATACATTTACCTCCATAACAAAGCACAAATAAAGATGAAATATATGAGTTCTAAGTTCAATTCATACATAATACATATAACATAATACATAGTATTGACTACTGAACAACACAAGAAGCGAGTTTGTGACAATGATGTCTTCAAT
>QANU01039683.1:121978-161211 GCA_003254905.1 Nissolia schottii | reverse complement strand
TTTTTTTTTTTTTTTTTTTTTTCTGTTTGCAAAATGTGATTGTAAGATTAAACTCTTTCTACAATTTAGTATATATTAACCAAACTTCAACATAATTTTTTTCAGCTTCCTCAGCAAAATGACGGTGAAGGTGTTTGGAAAGAGCTGCTTCTGAGGCCATCCCGCCCTGTTCGCTGGATGCTGATAGCAGCAGTCGGGATCCACTTCTTCGAGCACGCGACGGGGATCGAAGCGGTGATGCTATACAGTCCAAGGATCTTCAAGAAAGCCGGCGTCACTAGCAAGGACAAGCTCCTCCTCACAACCATCGGCGTCGGCCTTACCAAGATCGTTTTCTTGGTAATAGCTTCGTTCTTGCTCGACAGGGTTGGGAGGAGGCGCCTCCTGCTTATAAGCACCGGAGGCATGGTTGTTGGCCTCGCCGTCTTAGGGTTCAGCTTGGCGGTTGGAAACGGGTCCCACGAGAAGCTCGTGTGGGCCCTAGCGCTAAGCATAGTGGCCACTTACACCTACGTGGCATTTTTTAATATTGGGCTTGGGCCTGTCACGTGGGTTTATAGCTCCGAGATTTTCCCTTTGAAGTTGAGGGCCCAGGGGGCCAGTATTGGGGTCGCGGTCAACAGGCTCACGAATGCTGCCATTTCCATGAGTTTTCTTTCGATCTACAAAGCGATCACTATAGGTGGCGCGTTTTTCATGTTCTCTGGTATATCTATAATGGCTTGGTTTTTCTTTTACTTTTTTCTCCCTGAGACCAAGGGTAAGGCCTTGGAAGAGATGGAGATGGTTTTCACCAAAAACTCTAGTAGAGATGTAGCAGTGGAAAACTGATGATCAGGGACTGTATGCATAGTAGGGTGTGTGTTCGCATGAAAGAAATTCTTGGATGCTCTTGAAATTTTAAAAAAGTTTTGTTCTATGTCATTTGCCCCTTACAACTCAATTTTTTGCGTTGCTTTATGAGCAGTATTTCTGTAGAAAGGATGGTTTTGTTTAGTTTAGTGTGTGTTTTTGTGTGATAAAGGTTACTATTGTAATATTCAACACCAGATTATCCTCTTCTTTTCATCAACCGGATACTACAGTCTACCGAGAGCGTCGTTTGGGCAACTTAAAAGCTGGTTTAGATGCATGTTGCCATATCATAATACGTAATTAAGTTTGCCTTAGACCAATTTGAACCTAACATTGAGAAGTGCAATTAAAAAAATAATATTATTTATTTATACATTCATTTTTTTGTGGACATTCAACACTCACCAAAGTATGGTCCACATTTCTTCTCTTTTCATGAACGACCACACTGGGGCGGAGCTAGAACTTTTCAAGAGAGGGGACCGATACTTAATAATTAGCTCTATGAAAAATAATTATGTACCAAAAACTATATACTTTACATCATACCCTAAAGAATATACATGTAAAAACAAAACTAAAGTGAACAATACAATTGAGTTCAACTTATTTTCTTTTATATATATATATATATATATATATATATATATATATGTATGCATGCATATATAATTTTGAAGAAGACTAGCTTTCTTGATTAATACAAGACGTGAGTCACTAAGTTTCCAATCTAAATTTTATCATTTACATTCTTCTATAAGTGAAAATAGTAGCAATAGATGTAAAAATAAACTAGCACCACACGAGCAGCTTCATCTATGCCAATGAAGTGGTGATCATGACATGTGGGTGGGCTTCACTGTATAGCCATTTGCTCGCCTCCTAAGCAGGAACCCGCCTAACACTCTTTAATATTATTGAATATGATTAATGGGCATCTACTCATTCTCCCAATTACTAGCAAGGTCAATGTCCCCGATCGATTCCCACGAGCCATGTTTTTCTCTTTTTTTAAAGAGATATTTTTGTATAATTAATATAAGTCTAACACATTATCTTTAAGCACACATAATGAAAGTAAATCCTGTTAAATAAAATTCAAAAATATTTGGTAAAACACACAATAACGATAATATGACCAAATTTTATGATGTGCATGAACCCAAATATAAAGAAAGTTGAAGAATTTCTCCTCTTTTGGACCATGGACTCAAGCCCATGATGAATCATTAGTGAGAGACCCTATGCCATGGTATCAAGTGTATATATATCAACCACGTTGCACTAATTTGGCAAACAACATATATAATGAAGGTGTGCAACAATGTTTGGTATGCATAAATGAAGATAATGGAGAGCCAAACCCAACTTCAATTTCCAAATTCAGGGCAACCCAGTGGAGGAGGAACTACCTTTTTCAAAACTTGTTTCAATGGGCTCAACGCCTTGTCAGGTGATCTAGTCTCTCTATCAAACTGTGTGAACAGTAAGTCATATATGTACACATATGGAGGGAGAAGTATCAAACATATATGTTACCTCATACTATACTATACTATCCTTGGCAAGATGGATAAAATAAAGTTAGCTATGCTATGGTCGAGAATCTCATAAACATGTGCATGCTTCAATAATAATTATACATTGTTCTAGAAAAAATTGCATGCCTTAACATACATACTTCTGACTCAAATTCATATACTTTTAGGCAATCTTATATAAGAATTCATTTAGCTTTTAATGTTTGGATAGGCTTAGACGACGGTGTGTGCTAACAATATTATTATTCTAACTTGATCATATATATATGTGTTTGTTTTTTTCTCCTTCCAGGTGTTGGGATACTCTCAATGCCGTATGCAATATCTCAAGGAGGGTGGCTGAGCTTAATTCTGCTACTTGTTGTTGCTATGATATGTTGGTACACGGGGTTGTTACTGCAAAGGTGCATGGATGGACATCCACAAATCAGATCCTACCCTGACATAGGTGAGGTTGCTTTTGGAGGCAGAGGAAGAGCTTTTGTAGCCATCTTCATGTACTTGGAATTGTATCTGGTTGCGGTCGAGTTTCTGATATTAGAAGGTGACAACTTAGACAAGTTGTTCCCGAACGCGAGCTTCAAAATCGCAAGCCTTAGAATCGGAGGTAAAGCAGGATTTGTCCTGCTCACCGCATTGGTAATACTGCCAACCACTTGGCTGAGAAGCTTGGGAGTTGTAGCCTACATTTCTGCCGGCGGGGTAGTCGCTTCCGTTGTTTTGATTGGCTGCGTCCTGTGGGTCGGTGAAGCTGATGGTGTCGGATTTCATGAAACAGGACAACTAGTCAGTTGGAAAGGATTGCCCCCTGCTGTCAGCCTTTTTGCGTTCTGTTATTGTGGACATGCAGTGTTTCCCACACTCCGCAATTCCATGAAAGATGCAAGTCAGTTCTACAAGGTCATTCTTCTTTATGAATTAATAAATTAAAGGGAGTAAATTGATTGTTTAAATTCATTACTGCAAATTAAGTGAGCTCATATATATATGTTGCTTGCCAATTGCAGGTTTTGCTTGTTTGCTTCGTCACAAGCACCATAACCTATGGATCCATGGCTATCATAGGCTACATGATGTTTGGAAATTATTTGAAGTCTCAAATAACCTTAAATCTACCAACAAAAAAGATAAGCACCAAGATAGCAATTTACACCACATTAATCAACCCCTTCACTAAGTATGCTGTTATAATCACCCCAATAGCTAATGCTATTGAGGAAAAAATGCTTCTCCACAAGAAGAGCACGGTTGTTTCCACCCTCGTTAGAACTGCCATCGTGATAAGCACTTTGCTTGTGGCGCTATTTGTTCCCTTCTTTGGGTACGTTATGGCGTTTATTGGTGCATTCTTGAGTGTGACAGCGTCGTGGCTGCTACCTTGCCTGTGCTACTTGAAAATAAGTAAAGCTGCTAGGCAATTTGGGTTAGAGTTGATTGTCATCATAGCAATTCTGCTCACAGGATCACTCGTTGCTATATTGGGTACCTACATCTCTGTCAGGCAAATAGTTAATAATTTGAACCCATGAAATAATGCTATATATTTCATCAGTTCTATTAATAATGTACAATATGAAATATTGGTATAAACATACACCATGGTTTATTTGCATGTCTATATCGATCTATGATAACCGGTTATTTTCTCATGCGTTGCACGTGCACTACATATTATATAAATTAAATTAAAAAATTCATATTTTAACTATAATTAGTTTTCCTAATCTAATTGTAATCTTAAATATCCTTGTGTGATTATAAATTAAATCTTATGTTTATGATTTATGTTTATAACTAAAAATATTTCTATCGTGCATTGCACGTGTATTGCAAACACAAATATAAAAATCAAATATTATTTATAATAATTTTTATATAATAATAATAAATTGATAATTAATTATATATCAATAATTCATTATGCAATACAAATAATTTTTTAAAGAAATATAATTTAAAACGATTTGAAAATTTAAAATAAAGAAATCTGTTTGACATTTAAAATTTAATATATGTTATTATGAATATTTTATCCGTCAATAGTAATATTTTGTGTATATTTCTATTCTAATTTAAAATCCTAGAATTGTCACTTCAAGATTACCTAACTACCACCCAATCTAAAATTTCATGAACAATTCCTAAGAGGCTAAGACTAAAAAATAATTAACCGCAACTTTAAACAATTAAATTAGTAAAGTTTCAAATTAAAACTTATGTTCTAATTATGTAGCAATTTGAAATATATAATTTAAGATTCAATGTTAATTATTTTAGCACTAAAATAATTAGAATTGAAATTAAAATTAAGATTCCATATCACAATCAAATTCTTAGGTTCAAACCAATCACAGAATAAAAATTAAAATTAATGTGAAGCATTATAATTTTTGAACATATATTTTTCATAAATAACTAATCATGAAAAAATGTAAGCTAAGTTAAGAAAAAATATTTTTGCAGAAACTCATAAACTACTTGTTGTTGCTATGTTACGTTGGTACACATGGTTGCTTCTGCAAAAACGTATAGATAGATATCCATTCATCAAATCCTACCTTGACATAGATGAGATTGCTTTTGGGCACAAAGACAGAGTTGACTTAGAGTTGTTTTTAGTTGTCGTTGAGTTTTTTATATTAGAAGGTGACAATTTGGAGAACTTGTTCCCAAACATGACTTTAAAATTGTTGGCTTTAAAATTGAAGGTAAAACAGGTGCAGGATTTGTCCTGCTCACTGCCTTGCTAATTGTTAAAATATCTATTAGAATAAAACAAATATCAATATTATATCTTTGATTGATTTAGACTGATTTAGTTTAATATTTAAATTAATTTTGTTTTTATATTTTTTATTATGTTCCTAGTCTATAAATAGGCTTTATTTCATTGTACGTAAAATGACCTTCACTAATACAAAATTTTTTGTTATTTATCCTTCTCTGTCTTTTGTTATTTCTCCGCAAAATTTTCCTGATTCCATCATAAAATATCACATTGTATCAGAGTCATGGCACCTACTACAAGAAAAACGCTAGTTACCGTCAAATTGTTTTCTTTCTGTCGGATGTACCGTCGGCAAATGATCCGACGGTAATAGCCTCGATGGTAACTTACTACGGTCGGATTTACATAGCCGACGGTAATTAGCGTCGATGTTAACATACGCTAATGGCAGTCTAGAAACAGTTCGTATCGAACAGTTTACCGTCGAATTAAACTGGCAGTAATAATATTAATATTTTATTCTATTTACCTTCAATTAATTCTGACGGAAATTTAATGATATTTATCCATAATTTTATGACAAATTATCATTGGCAATAATCGACGATAATAATGTTAATATTTAATTTCGTTTACCATCGGTTAATTCCGATGGAAATTTAATGATATTTGTACATAATTTTTTGACGGTATACTGTCGATTATTGCTGACAGTAATGTGTTCAAATTACCGTCAAATATAACCAACGGTAATTATGAATATTATATTACTATTTTGGAAATATTATCGTCGGTATATTACTGTGGCATTTTTCAAAGGTAAAGATAATTAATTTTAAAAAATTATTATTTAATTATTATTTTATTTTTTTATTATTTAAATTATTAAATTATTATTTAATTCTATAAATTATATGTGAAATAAATATATAATTATATAATTATTGAATTAAATAAATATTAAATTAAATAATATATTTAGTAATTATAATAAACAATTTAATAGTTATCTGATAGAAAAATATAACAATCCATATAAAATCAAAAGGTATAATTTAAAATTTTATTAATTAGATGTACATTTAATTAATCCAATTAATATTTTTATTAAATATAATAAATAAGTAAATAGAATATACAACCAAATAGTTATCTATTTATTTTAATATATAAATAATAAATTATCCTTATAATAATTAACTACTAAAAATGAATTTGTGCAGTAAAACTTAATAAGAAAATTATACATAATATTTAAATGAAATTGTGTTAAAAATTCTCAAATAATTACATATATTATTCTGAAAGTTCAAAACTGTCATCGTAACTTTCAAAATAAAGTTCATCATCCAACTCTTCTTTTTCTTTGCTATCATTGTATACATCAATTTTTTCATCACTTGCATGTTGTTGGAGGTTAGGGAGTTCAACTATGTCAGGGTCATCATCAAATGTACCGCTAGCTAATATCGTAGGCAATGGAGACTCAACAATTATCGTTGCTGAGATTGACTCCAACACTTGATATGCTTGATTAAATGTATTGTTTGAAGATTTTGTTGGGGCGTGACACCAATCATAGCAGAAAAGTACAACATGAATAGATGGATCATCATGTGTATATTCTAATTCACTAATTTGTTTAAGCACTCTATATGTGAAGACCCTTAAAAAAAGGGAAAGCCACGTCTCGCGCGAGACGCTACAAGCATCTTGCACGAGACATGCGCTGACTCAGCTATGTGTTTTTTTGTTGGCTCCCCGTTTTTGGGGGTTCGGCCTGCTCCTTTGGTCACTCCTTCGCTTATATATAGAGCTCTCCTCCCCTCATTCCAACCTACTCAGAGTTTAGACTCATTCTTCCCTATTAGAAGAGTTTTGCTCAATTCTTTCTCCCTCTTAGGTGGGTTGCCACTCATTCTTTTAGGATAGCCTAGGTAGTAGGCTCCAGCGCTGCCGTCGTGTTGGTGGTGGCCTACAGTGGTCCTCAGGACGCTGTGATGATGTCAGAATGTCATAGCGATGCTAGAATCACTACTGCAGGGCCTACCGGTTTAAAGTTTTGTTTTATGGGTTTTGGTGGTGGTTTGGTTGGCTTTCCAGGTGCCAACGCCACGTCGCTAGGAGCTCCCAGTGCCAATGTTCCTCCGTTTTGCGGCATTCCAGGTGAGTGGCAATCCCGATGCGTCGGTGGCCCCACTTTAGTGGTCCACCAATAGAGTCAGTTATGCCATACATGCTAGGAATTTGTTAGATATTTATTTAGTGTATAACATGCAAGTAAATACCTAGACAGATATACATGCTCCATAAAAGCGATGTGATATGTCACATTGTTTCTTTTTTTTTTTTTTTGTACTTTGCCTTATATGCTCAGAAGTAAAAGGTAATTGTTAATGAGATTTTTTTTTCTATTCCCTCCCTCTAAAGTAGTAGTTATTTATTTAGTTAATTTTTTTAGTAAGGTGATTTAATGATATAATGATACAATAAAAAAAATTAAATAATTGAGTTATTTATACTATTTTTTTATGAATGGAACCATCGGCATATGGATCTTATTATTAAGAGTCCAACTAATTTTTCTTGAGATTGGTTGCATATATATCCTTTATATAATAATGTATAGTACATTTAGGATATACTCTTTTTAGTAAATACATATCTATTTCATTTTAACGTGAGGTGCATTAACAAAGTTTTAAAACTTTACATTTTTTTTAGGTTTAATGAAACATTTTTTTGTGTGTGTGTGTGTATATATATATATTTAAAAAAAAAATCATATGTTTAGTATCTCTGTGGGAACAAGGCTGAGTGAAATTTCCGCCCACAATGGGGAAGGAGGATGGAGACAAGGAGTAATTTGGAGGCACGTGGAACAAGAATGGTAATGTGGATTTGTTTCGCGGGATCCTCAGGAATGGGATCTAAATGTGGGCATTTTTCCACCATTTCACGAGAAATTCTCTGGAAAGAAACGAATCACTCCACTTGAATTACAAGGATGTGACATTGTCTAAGAATTGCAAGGAAATATAAAATATTGCGAGAATTTAAAGGCAACATGCAACTACACTCGAATTGTAAGGAGATGTTGTGTTGTGCAAGAAAGAAACGTAACATTGCACTTGAACTGCAAGGAAATGTGAGATTGCATCTGAATCATAAGAAAATGTAGCATTGCACAACAATTTGAAGGAAACGTGACAATGCACTCGAATTGTAGGTAAATGTGACATTGCACGAGAATCGGAAGGAAACGTGGCATTGCACTTAAACCGTAAGAAAATGTGGCATTGCACTACAATTACAAGGAAATATAGCGTTGCATGAGAATTTGAAAGAAACATAGGACTATACTCAAATTACAAGGAAATATGGCATTGTATGAAAATTATAAGAAAATGTAACATTGCACAAGAATTCGAAGGAATTGTAGCATTGCAGGAAAATTGTAGGAAAATATAGCACTTCACGGGAATTTGAAGGAAACATAACATTGCATGAGAATTTGAAGGAAATGTAGTATTACACTCAAATTGCAAATAAATGTGACATTGCACGATAATTAAAAGTAAGTGTGGTTACACGAGAATTTGGAGAAAACTTGACATTTTGCAAAAATTGAAAGCAAATGTGATATTGCCCCAGTTGAAAGTAAATGTGTCATTGTGCGAGAACCAGAAAGATGTGGCACTACACAAGAATTAAAATGAAATGTGACATGTAAATTTGAAAAAAAAGTGAGAATGTATAAATTTATCCTTATGAAAGCAAATGGATTGAAAAATCAGGTTTGTTGGGTTTTGGGCTTTAGGCCCAAACTGCAGTGCACTGTGGATCATTTCTGGAACCGATATGATGAGTAGGGCCCATGGATCAATGATGGGTAAATTATGTCTTGATGGTTATTAACATTTATGTTGTGATTATTGAATTACACTGGTATATAATATTTGATTTTCCTAAAAAATATCAAGATTGTAACGAGGTTGCAAGGTAGAAAAAGAAAAACTTGATTCTTTGTTTCAAATATTGGGAAAGGATAATGTTACAATAATAGTTAAAGAGTAAAAGTAGGTGAATGGGCTCATAATGAGAAAGGAGTGATTGTTATGTTCAGAGTAATAGTAACCTTTTCTCTCTAAATTTTAAGTCCGTTCTCTATGTTGAGCTTAGCTCATTCTTCTATCCTTCTTCTCTTTATCACACATTGATACAACTCGTGAGCGTCTCCTTCCTGTGACGTGGCTGAGAAGTGCATTTACAGAGACTCAAATGCTCAAGTAAGTTCATTCATTATGGTTAGGTATCTTACTTAGCAGTATCAGTTGACTAGTTATAGGAGGAAAATGAGGTGTAAATCATTTCCTATTAAATTTAGGTCAAAACTTATTTTTAACTGAGTAAGATTCTCTTTGATTTTAGGTCACTTAAAAATTAAGCCACCAAATTAAGACACAACCAAGACGTTGTGCACTTGTGATGGATCGGGTTCTAGGATGGGCATAGGGCTTGCATTTCAAGTTGGTCATGATCCATAACAATCGGCAAACTCAAGTAATTAACATAACTGATCATTAGTATTGCTATTTAGTCTCTTAATTTAGAATTCATCTGTCTATCAATTTGATTTCAAAGTGAACTTCAAAACATACTAAATAAAACCAAACTTCGCCATACAAGCTCTTCCAACTAAAGATGTAAAGTAAACATTGCATGTAAGTGTGGACATGAGATTGGTCAAGGAAGTAATGGTCTTGATTTCTTATCTAGTAGTTTGAGTCTTTGAAATAAAAAAAGAAAATTGTTGAGAGATCCCTACCACCTACAAGAGAGCCTAAAATTCTTGGTAACAAGACATGAATGTCACTAGTTCAATAAAGACAAAAAAAATATTGCACATAAGTTCCGAGAAAGGAGTAATGCCGAAAGTGCTAAACAAGATCCAACCTAATAACCGCATTTGCTATTGCAATATAATAATAACACCCTAGCTGTACATTTCATAACCCACAACATGTTTTGGCACTTTCACTATGCTGTTTAGATTATCCTTCATATAGTTATATGTATCCTGTTAAATAGTTAAATAACTTGTGCTTGACATATAAGTATTTTGTTGCAAAACAAAGTCAGAGTCAAACATTGTGTATTCCCTTCTGAATCTGTTCCCAAATCTTCATTCCAAAGATAATGCAATATTTATATAGCACATGCTCCAAGCAAACAGTAATGATATATAAGGTAGGAAATGTGAGCATGTGCTGCACCTTCCGCGCGGTTTACCATAGCGGCATAGTCTATTAAAAAACCAACGTTCAACACTGATTAACACCTCAAATTCAGAAGAAATTTGTGCAAGGGGAAAAGGGAGAGAGATGAAAATGACTAGCAGTTCCATTTTCATCAAGTTTTTGATTCTGCTAGCTCTTGTTAACATATGTGTTCCACATGATTTTGATTTTTTTCTACTTCGTACAACAGGTAAGTATGTTAACGTCATTTTCCTTTTATCTCTTTTCGTTTTGCTCTTTTGGAGAGAGTAATTAAGATAATGGTAGATAATTTTTTGAATCCTAAGATTTTATTGTTAACACCAATTTGGTCCTTACAAATTTTTTTACACCAATTTAATCATATCCTGATAATTTTGATGTCAAATAACTCGTTAAGCCCACGTTAATGAGTATTAGACTAAAATGATGTAAAATTTTCAAGTACTACGATAAAATTGCTGTCAATTTTATTTTTTTTTCTTTCATGAGCCAATTGACGTAGAATCTTAGGACAAAAGGGATATTTACTCTTATGATAAACTATCCTTACTTATGGAAATTTTATTTACATCATGAAATATCATAATGTAGATGAATTACCTTTTAACATTTTGTTGCAGTGGCCAGGTTCATCTTGTGACACAAAGAAAAGTTGCTGCTTCCCTGTGACAGGAAAACCAGCTTCCAATTTCAGCATTCATGGGTTTTGGCCTAATTTCAACAACGGATCATTTCCATCCAATTGCAATGCTGTTGAAAACCCTTTTGAAGAGTCTAAGGTACATGCTATGTACCACATTAGAGCACCATCAATATTTTTTCACTTCTTTTTCGTGATTGACAGAGTGCACATTGAAATTACATAATAATAGTCTCTGTTACTCAGTGATTGACCAGATCGCTGACCTGATTCCAAGAGCACAAACAAGCTGGCCATCACTCTCTTGTCCAAGCAAGAAGAAGAAGGAAAACAAAACAAGCAGCGACAACATAAACTTCTGGAAACATGAATCGGAAAAACATGGCACTTGCTCAGAGACCGTCCTCGACCAGCATGCTTATTTTGACTTTGGTCTGCACCTCAAGGACAGCATAGACCTCCTTCAAATCCTTCAAAATAATGGTACTAATTCTTATGTCCCAAATAATTCTACATCTAATTAATTGTTCTCATCCTTTTGTAATAATTAAACCCATGATATGTATGTATGAATATGATGCAGGAATCAAACCAGATGGAAATATGTACAGCCTTGACAACATAACACAAGCTATAGAACAAGCAGTTGGGTTTGTACCTGGCATAAGATGCAACACTGATGCTTCTGGCAATAGCCAGCTCAATGAGATAGTTCTTTGTGTTGATAAATCCGTTGGAATTAGTGATGGCGATTTGTTGGAGATGAATGATGGCACCAAAGTCTGCCAAGGAAAAGATAAGAAAATATGCGCAAAACCTCCGAGGCGTGTGTTGCGCGCAAAATCAGCCTCCAATATTATCCAATACTACCAAAGACAATGTTGAGTTCCCCATCTTCTAGTTTTAGAAATTGGAAAGTGGAAACTCAGCCCAACTAAGATATTTGAATGGTCATTTGCTTGTTAATCAATTGTTAATTAACATTTATTATTGCTAGTATCAAAATTGATAGACTGCCTAATATTGGAGTGTTTTTGATTTTTTTCCCCTTTTTATAGCTATGTAACGGATGGGCTTCTTCTCAATTCTGCACTCTCCTATATCAATTTATACCCATTTTATAATCCTAGCTCCATCTCTCCGCTGTATTACACCATGCATGTAAACAATCATAAATATGAACTTGTGACTTTCACAAACTACAATTATAAAACTCGACCAGCTAATCGAGCTATCAGGTCACTACTTCAATTCAGAGTCATTAGTTCAAGCGATTGAATTAGGTATAATTACCAAGAGGGTATTGATATCGTCTCACTAAATCTATTTGTAATTTTGTTACTATTTCAATGAATTTAATTTTAAAAATTATTCAAAATGAACAAATTTAGTGAGACGGGATAAATACTCTGGCAGGTATTAGAGAAATCTTCTTAAATAAATATATAAATACATTAAAAAATTAAATAAATAGCACAAGTAATTAAAAATTTAACACATTTATTAGAACATACTAACAAAATCGTGTAATAATACATAGTTGGTTGGAGTGGTTGGAAGTTCCAACCTTCCCTTTACTGTTTTTGCGTCTATATATTTTCTGTAGCAGAACACTTGACAAACATTACTTAAATAAGTTGTTTGCGTTGATTGGCCAAAAGTCTATCCGATACATTTGGTTAAAGACCAAAAGATACTAACAAAATTGTGTTCATATATCGTCTAGTGATAAGGACAGATCGATGCCCCCGTTCTCTTGGTCTAAGGTTCAATGGCAGTTCACCGGTTTTTTAAAACTATTGAAATAGATAAACCCTAATCCTCAAAACTGCACTTGCCTCCAAAAAGATGGATAAAGGAATTCAACCGTATCAATTATGATTTATTTTCTTTAGGCCCGAGAATGGATTTCATTTCCGAATTTGATAATTAGGTATCCAACAAAAGTGCACACAATTTAGATGAGTTAATATAAAGCAAACAGTATTGGGCCACACCTTCCAGCGCACAAGTGGCCCTATTCCTTGCCTTGGCTTGTTCTCATTGATGCGTCAGAGTTGGCCTTTTGTCACTCACTTTCAGTCGCGTTTATTAGTATATCTATTTTGTTACAAAACGTTCACGTTTGGCCACATCTCAATGATACATTGATACTACTATACCACACGTAGAAATCAATTGATATTGACATTGACGTTTACAACACCCTTCGCAATTCAAAACGATAATGTACACTTCAATGCCTTACATGGTGTACAAGACCAATCTTCCTATTATTAGCAGCGTGTAACAGAGACTTTGTACTCGTTTGTTTATGCGAACACATTTATTTGAATAGAAGGGCGCCTCCTTTTGTTTTGCTCTTTTTTTCTTTTTACAAAAATATTATATGTAAACTCAATTTTATACATTCATACATACACCATTAATAATGTACAAACTTTATTCTCATGAGTGCACATATATTATAAACTTATAGATGATATTCTCAATTATACTTAATTAAGTGCACAAATATTACATGCATTAAAACACAAACTTTATGTATATAGGGTGTATGTGTGGTGTATATTTTTTTTGTGTACGTATAGTAAGACTCTTTTTTTTATTATTATAATTATTGTTGATATATTTGCTTCTCTTTTTTTTTTTAATTTCTTAGGAATGTAATTAAGTAAAATCCTCTCAAAATAATGACTAAGATTTGAATATATGTTATTGTAGGTAAAATATTTGTGCATACTTGCTCTTTTTAATAAATATGCATAAATTTTTGTATACATATGCACAAATATTTAACAAAACTAAAAATAATAAATATAATGAAAATGAAAATCAAAACTCTTGAATTCATAAAGAATAAGATAAAAAAAATGAAAAATTAGGGAAGAAAAGAGAAAAAAAAAACATATTTTAAATTATATACTGCTGAATAATTTTGGGCAGCTACCCAAAGCAGGCAGTTTTAATTAAAGAAAAAATATTGCTACCGATTGATTCTGCTTGCAGTATCATTGGTCCCAAATATGAATGCCCAGGGAGAAAGAAGCACCCATTCCCATCACATTAACAGTTACACACAAGAAGACAGACACATCTTTTCCCCCATATCTGCAATGAACTTTGCAGTAAAAGCTCAAAAAATTGTAATCGTCGTATGAAACCAAAAATGTGGACCGACATAGCGCTTATTATTTTGCAACAGTTACAATTGCACACGTAAACAATGACCATTGGTTGATTAAGATGAGAGAAGGAGTACATACTGTGTTTGATACCCTGCCACTTCACCTAGTCACCTTCCCATCCCTCTCTATAAATGCATCCATCCACCATCCCATAATTGTGCCATCCACTTCTTATAATCCAAATCCCACCCACATTTTCATATATTAATTCAAAAGATTAGGCATTCGAAAAAAAAAAATGGAATCTAAGGGCTCAATCTTGATGAAGCTTATGCTGCTTCAGTACCTGTCAGTGCTGTGTGTCTCACAGGATTTTGATTTCTTCTACTTTGTTCAGCAGGTTAGAGTGTAAAGGTCACTCATTTCATTATTTTAGTAAACTTGAATATTTTATTGGTACCAAATTAGATTCATTTTATTTTATTTTTGGATTTTTGCATTTGCAGTGGCCAGGGTCTTACTGTGACACACAGAACAAATGTTGCTACCCAACAACTGGGAAACCCGCTGCGGATTTTGGCATTCACGGCCTCTGGCCTAATTACAGAGATGGCTCTTACCCTTCTAACTGTGATCCTAGCAATCGTTTTCAGCAGTCTCAGGTAGTCCAATCAGCTAAAGCATTTTGCATGGTTAAACCCGCCACTAATGCGTTTTGTATATTTGATGGAATGTGTGATGAAAGATATCAGACCTGACAAGCAGCTTACAGAGGAAGTGGCCCACGCTGGCATGCCCAAGTGCCAGTGGGGTGCAATTCTGGAGCCATGAATGGGAGAAACACGGCACTTGCTCTGGGTCGGTCCTCAAGCAACATGACTACTTCGAAGCAGCCCTCAGCCTCAACCAGAGAGCCAACCTCCTCCGAGCCCTCACAAGTGCAGGTATTGTCAAATCATTCGGATGATGTCATGGCAATGTTTGGCACAGTACTACATTACTCAGAAACATATTTACTTGATGATGTACAGGAATACAGCCGGATGGGGATTCATACAGCTTGAGCAGCATACAGGGAGCTATAAAGCAAGCAATTGGGTACACTCCATATATTCAGTGCAACGTGGACTCTTCACGCAACACCCAGCTTTACCAGGTTTACTTGTGCGTGGACGCCTCTGCTACACACTTCATCGAGTGCCCCGTGTTCCCAAGTGGTGGCAGATGTGGCTCGCAGATCGAGTTCCCTGCTTTCTAGTACAGATTGGCTTCCCGTCTTACCAATTTGTTGTCCTTTTCGTGACCAACGTTATTAGTCCCCAATTGTATCTTGCTCCATAAGTTATGTAATATTGGATATCAATTCAATTTTCTTCAAATTTGTGTTAGAATATGCCAAGTAAGAACCAATGGAATCTGCTCTTTCATCATTCATATGATCACTTGTTAGATCCGGGACTAATAAATAATCAAACCGCAACTCCTTAATACAAGTTTAACATGCTTCTAATGAACCTTATCAAGATGTTTGGGTTTAGGATGCAAAAAAAAGTGTTTAGTGTTTAACAAACTTTAAACTAAAACTTAACTTTATATACTCAAAATTTTGTAACTGCGTTCAGATCAACTAACTCGCCTCTAACTAGTCGGCTCGTGCTTTTATCAATCCAGCTATTCTAAGACTTGGAATCACATTGTCCTGGAATCCATTTAACAATATTTTATTATAATATTTATTATATTGTCCCACGTTAATTAACTATACAGTATCAAATTTGACCCTACAAAAGTTTAGGTCTTCTATAATATGTGCTACGAAACCTTCACAAACAAAGAATAGTTAAATTAGGAGCAGATAACTAACTTCGTTTTGTTTTACTTGATGCTTTTTCTTTGATGGATAAATGTGAGAGCCTGCAAGGAGGACAAAAAATTAATTTGATGAAGGTGCAAAGTACCTGCGGTTAGTTCATCTCCTCACCTTCAATTGGCACATATGAACACGGAAGTAACACAACTAGCTAGACACGTCAGTCTCCATCAACCATACCCGAAGATTTCAATTATTTTTTTTTTCATGTAATTCATTAGTCTAATTTAAGGCTTTAAATTACAAGCGTGCTTCCATACCTATTAAGCACTAGCGGACAGGGAACATGTGAGAGCAAGTGGTTTCTGTACTTGGATATGTTTCAACATGGAGAGGGGGAAAATAAGATTGGAAATAAATGAGGATAACAATTGTGATAGAGGCAGATAACAAATTGAAGGTGATAAGGAAAGCTGATTTGGAAATGGCTTTTGACAAAGATATCACTTACCATTGATGTCAAAATTTAAAATTTTAAATTAATTAGATGTTTAAATATTGTGGTAGACAATATGTCCCAAATATGTGTATTTTTTAAGTTTTGATTGTGAATTTTATTTTTTAATATATATCATAATTTTTATTTAATTTTTTTAGATAAAATTAATCACCAAATATTGGCCCCTCCCACCTAAACCTAAAATGGTAAAATGGTCTAGTTCCGCCCCCGGCTCCAAACGTCTTGGAGCTTGCCACTAAACACACAGTACAAGATAACTTATTTGATTTTGAACGATTCATTCATATATAGAGAGACTGAGAGAGTCAACATTATTATAAAAGATATCGAATACATATATAGATTGATAGATGTACTTAAGTTTGTTAATGATAAGATTCCAAACATGATCTTATCTCATTGTACGCGGTCATTTTTAGAAAATCTTTTTTTCTGTGTGTGTGTAAATTTTAATTATTTATTACAATAGTGTTGTTTGAAAACTAATCTTTTAGTTAATATGGATTTGATTTTGAAATCCAAGGACATAGACTTGATGAAGTCAACTTTATGCAACTATTGGTACGGTGCCTTACAAAGTTGACTCCAAAAATTGATTAAATTGTCAAAACCTTCCTGATCTCATGCAAGGGGATAGTAGATGAGATTATGCTTTTCTCACAGTGAAGAAAGTATTAATGTATATAATTATGTTTAAGCATGAATATTGAAAGGTACAAGGTAGCAGGTGGGTGGGTTTAAAAAATAAGAATAAAAAAGAGGTTGGATTAAAATGGAAAGATTTGAGGGTTGATAGGGGTCTAGTATACTAGTTGATAAAAACCATAACTAACAGCTACGTAACGTGAATAACCCATCGATCGCATATTATTATAATACACAAGTGCTTGATGAAGTTATCCGAGAAGTATAAAACACAAATAAAATTATAATAAATAATTAATAGGGGAGAAATGTTCATTCAACCCGTGATTTGTTGGCATATTCCATCCATATGCCTTTCAAATGTTGCTTATAATATGTATTTTCTACTTCAAGAATGTTACATGTACAACAACTTTTAGATAACATGGATAACTTTCTCACAAAAACATGGGTCCTACCATGGAGAGAAAAAATGAGAGTATGGTGATGTTATGACCAAATCTGGGTCTGGCTTACACTACAAGAAAAAAAAGGCATTACTATCAGAGTTAGCGTTATAATTTTTCTCAATTACCATCGATTCTTTCACTTTTCGTCAGACTTTCTATCGGACACTGTACGGACGGTATTAGTCTCGATGGAAACTTATTACTGTCAAATACGGAGAGTCGACTGTAGTTAGCGCAGGACCGACAGTAGTTAGCATTAGTCAGGACCGACGATAACGATAGCCTAAAAACGGTTCAAGTTGAACCGTTTACCGTCAAACACAACCTAAGGTATACTGTTTGTGAAGCCTTGTAGATGATCTAGAGATTAATTACCCAAGTTATTAGGTCCTAAGTCTACTATTTATGGAAGGTAGTATTCCTAATTAGTTTAATCTTAGTCGCTTGTCCGGGATTAAGGATTGTGTTCCCATACTTAAGGGAGGTTCATAGGTAAGAGAGGTGTGTCACAATGGACAACTTAAATACCAAGGTTTTGCCTTGCCAGAACCTTCCCTTAGTTAGGGTCCTTCCTTAACTGGAGTCTTTATTAGGGTCTATTACGTAATCCTAACCATATAGTTCTAAAAGATATCATCATGATCATATAATCATTAGTTTCTGCCCTAACATATCATCATATAAGCATAGTAATAAGTAGATAATGATATAAATGTTGTAAACATGACTGACTTGATTAACGGGCCACTAACGTGGCACCGTCGACGCTTCAAGACCTCCACTCACTTGGAATATCTTGGAAGTGAGGAGCACTGACACTTGAAGCTCCAAGCGGCATAGCGTTAGCACCTGGAAAGGCTAACAAACACCACCCATCAGAAACATATTGGGAAACATAGCTGTAGGCTTTGGGATAGTGATCTGGCATCGCCATGGTGGTCGTGGACCGCCATAAGGCCACCACTACCAAAGTAGTAGCATTGGGGCGTACTAGCCTAGGCCATCCTTAAAAGGATTGGCTACCTTCCCTAGGTGAAGACGTTGTGTCTTCACAAGAAGAAGGAAGAAAATGAGAAACTCTGAACTAGAGAGGGGAAGAGTGTGATGCTTTGAGCGAGTTCAAAGAAGGGAAGGGAGAGCTCTATTTATAGGCAGAGAAGTGGCTAAAAAGGCAGAGCAGGCCCTCTTCTAACCCAGGAGGCATGGATTAGGGTTTCTAATCATCACCGGTGTGCTAGAGCGCGTTGCTACTTCCATGTCGTTGCAACGCAATATGGGGGCTGCAACGCGTCTCTTTTCCCGCATCGTTGTACCGCATTGTGGGCGCTGTAGCACTCCTCTGAAAGGAGCTTGGGTCTTCACAGACATAAAGCTCTAAAATTATAGTCTACTTTAGTAACTTTACAATAAATTATGTATATAATTTTAAATGCTCCTGCTTCCTGGTCTAACTTGTTGGTAAGAACATCTACCCATAATTGTATAGCTTCTGTTGTCTTAACATTAGCTATATCCATTGAGAAATTAGGAAAACAACTAAAAAAAAGCAAGTCCATCATGGAGGTTACTTTCTAAGATTGCTATAACAGAGTCATTAAATTCTAGTAGGCGAAGGTCTCTTAAAATCATCTAGATTGACAAATGTACACCTATTCTATAGTTGGGCTTAGAGGCAACCTGAATTAGTCTTGAATGTATATGTCTATAGCCTTTTCTTAAACATTGATCTAACATGTCTTGTTCTAGTATTTGTATTTTTCTATTGGTAGTAGTGTCTGGATAACAATATTCTAGCATATGAATTTCTTCACTTGTCAAACTCCATATCATTTGGTTTTTGTAAATGTTCGATATCTTAACTTTGGGTATTGACCAATTATCTGAAGATTTTTCTATGTTAGCTATTTGCACAGTTGTAAATTTATCTGGAGGAGTACTAGAGGTGGAAGTAGAACTAGAAGCTCAGTCTGGAGTCCTACCTATTATACCCTTATCTTAGTAAGGTTAAGATTGTTTAGAGATCTAAGTAACTTTGCCATTATTATACTAAATTTAGAATAGAAGACTCATGTTTGGCTAATCAATGTTCTCACTACCTTTCATGGTTTACTGTCAAGACCACCAAATTAATGGGCTAACCAACAAACACCTTTCAGTGCTATAAGGCTCTAAACTCTGTGAATTCTAGCACAATTACTTCCTCTAACCCTTTCCAAGATAAGTGTATGTAGATTAAGTCTTGAGACACGAGTCCTAAATAATGCTACCTTCCCCTTCCTCTTACCAGGCTCTGATACCAGAGCTGGAGGATCAGTTGGCGTAGGCAAAACAAAGATTATTCACCATAAGGTGATTCAAGAAAATAATAGGTAGATAAAGAGGTGCAATGCATATAAAGATGTAGAAATCGTATGTATAGTTTGAAATTGATTTCAGATAGTATGATGTTCGAAGAGTCAAAATAATAAAAAGTTGAGAAGATGTATTAATACAATTAAAGAGAGCTTCTGATAATAAAAATATAATAATCATAAAACTATAAACTTATAAAGGTATAGAGAGTCTTGGTATTGAACAAAGCCTTTGATAACATTACGAAGAACAAATTTAGAAAGAAAATTTCATAGTGTTTATAGGCATTGCCTTAGAACTTACAAGTGTTTTTTCATGCTATGCCTTATGCTGAAACAGAGAACCTTATTTATAGTATAAGAAAAGTATACTATTTTATGGCCCGGTCTCCTAATTAAGTATAGTGCAAATTCCTTTACAATCATTAAAGATTCTTTCTTATCCGGCCAACACCTTTAGTCTTGTCTTATTTGGCTAACACCTCTATTCTTGTTATAGCCGACACCTTGTCCGTTTAGATTCCTTTCTTGTGGTCTTGTTTTTCTCTTCTCAGGTCTTGCCAACACTTCTTTGCAACTCATCAAAGATTCCAAACAGCAAGTCACCTTCGTTGTCTTGTAGTCTCGAGTATATATATCATTTTTCACTGAGTACTGTTTTTGGGGTCGAAGGTCACTACTACTATTGTGTTTTTGTCAATAAGGTGACTAACAACTCTTTGCAATAATCTGGGCCTACAACGGTTTAGCTGCATGGTAATAGCCCTCATGAATGTCGAGGTTGACTTGGGCTTGAACTATCACAGCATCTTGATCCAAAGCCCTGAAACCAAAAAAGTGAAAGTGTAAGACCAATAAAAAAAATGTAAAAGCCTTGACGAAAAAATAAAAGTGAAAGCGGACAAGGTCAACGCTAGAAAAGAAAGGTGGGAAGGAGTTGGAATATTTTCTTCTACCTATTGAGGGACCGCCAAGTGTAGACCGAGCAAAGTCCTCTTCTCCCCCACTTTCAACATTTCCCCCTGCAACCATTCAAACTTGAAACTTTCAAAGCAATCAAATCCAATGCAGTCTCTGTCAACAAGGCAATGTCCGAGTCTGTTCCCCTTCCAATTAAAAAAGGTTCTCCCTCCCTCCTTTTCCTATGTACCGCATGGTACGTCGTTGAATTCAAAGCCGCCTCTAAGCTTATCACAAACACCAATGGCCACTTCATTCCTTCCTTCCTTCCTTCTCTCTCTCTCTCTCTCTCTCTTCTTATTTTTCGGGCACTTTCTCGACAAAATTTCACCAGGTAAACCCATCGTCCTACTCTTCCACTTTACTCCAATCACTTTCTGATTACTTCTTACTCCTTAAAATTGCTCTTTTTCCTTCAATGCTCCATGCTTTTATAAGCTTCTTCTTTTCTAATTGAGAAAAATAAGACGATTCTTATGGTCTTCGCTACTTTTGAGTTGTTCTTTTCCGTGTGATGATGTATTTCTGTTCTGGTTTGCTTGACTAGTTCCTATTAGAGTCCACTCGGTTTCCGAGAAGGAAAAAAAAATATATATATTTAGATGCTAGGTTGTATAATTACTCCTGAAATTATGATTAATTTTTCTTTTCTGAATTTATGATTCATCCTATTGCCTCCGCGTTTAAATCTGACACCAACGTGGATTTGAGGGAGAAGCTTAGGAATCCAATAAACCTTCAAATTTGTTATTAACATCAGTCAAATTCATCTCCAAACTATGGAAAGTATTTCAAAGTTGCTAAAAGTCAATCATATTAGACTTAATCCTTAAGAGAGTCTAACTCGGCCTAAGTTGAAAACTTGAAGGACTAATTTAATAGACTTTTGGTAATTTTGGAGATGAATTTAATACTTTTCATAGGGCCAAACTTAATTAACCGATGTTGTCAACTTTGAGGACAAATTTGAATGTCTATTCCGTTACAATGTCAGGAGTTCGTAATGCATACTGAATGAAATATCGTAGTGCTGTGTTGAACAATTGGTGTTTTTGCAGAGGACGGCGTTGACTGCTAATCACTTGTTCATTGTTATTACTTTATTAGAAGTGGGAACAGTTGCTGTTGGTGAATTTGAAAATGTTTGTATTTTAAAGGATTAGTTAAACCATTTACTACTAGTGAAAAGTTTTAGTAACTGTAGTGATGTTACATGATATGACAATGTTTTGTTCAATGATAATGTACAATGTTGTGTGAACATTTTGAATTAAATATTGTTTTCTTAGGTGATACTAGCAGTAAGTAGCTCAAGCCCTGATCATTATGAAGTTTTAGTTGTAAAGAGATTGTGATCCATATAATTTCATGGCAGTGAAAAGCGTCAATGTTATTCCGATATGATTTGAACTTCCTGGGTGTTGGTGAACTTAATATAATAATGGATATACTTAGCACACAAATTTTCTCTACAAGTTTGTACATCTCAACTCTTCGATCTATTATAGTCCTTATATGTAGTCTCTGCCTTCAATTAAACGTCTTCTTCTTTTCCTGCCATAAACAAGTTAATTTTAATTAGGTTCAACTTCAAGTGAGAACAGATCTTATGTTTGCTGTGTTGTTTTGCGTTTATCATTGGCAGAGCATTGTGCTTGAGTTATTTTATGCTCGTCAGCTACTGAGCTACATTATGTTTGAATGCGAACTGTTCTGAATACAGATCAGCAGCTTACGGTGGATATCTCAACGCCAAGAAGAGTTTTTGGAGTCCTGACTGTTGATAGCTGGTACCTGTCAACTTAATAAAAGAAAGAAGTGAATGCTCAGTGATATTTAGTGAAAGAGCTTTTACTATTTTCATATCTTATCGGCTTCTAGCCTGTTGTTAATGCACAATTAGAACGAGGAAGGAATCATATGCTGGATAAGGGTCAATTTACTAGTACTTAGCAGTTTGTTGTGCTTTTGGTCAAGTGCCACAAAATCCAGGTGCAAGGGTATCTCCATTCATTCATAGGATCATCAAGATGAAGAAATGGCATGGCGGAGTTGCAATTGCCTCCTTGTTCATGTTGTTTATGCTTCTGCTCCTGAGATACGAGTTCATGAAAGACCCTTTCGGTGAAGGTTATCTGATTATACGTGCCTCTCTTAACAGTACTAATCCTGTAGAGTGGACTAATCCTGTGGTTCCACCTCTTAAAAATCCAAATGATGCTTCTCAAGTTGTTTCTGCTGACATTGTAGTATCTAGCCTTTTTCCTCGGAGCAACTTCACCAAAGAAGAGGAACAAGCTATGGAGACATGGAACCAATTGAAACACTTAATTCATCATACCCAGGGCCTACCTAATGCAGCAGAAGCTATCAAGGAAGCAGCAGGTGCATGGAATAGCCTTATTTCCTCAATAGAAGAGCAAAGACAAGGTTATAGAAATGACAGTTCGAGATGGAAGGAGAAACAATGTCCCCATTTTCTTAATAAGATGAATTCCACCGAACTTGGTAATAGTAATTACAAGCTACGGTTTCCCTGTGGCCTGACACAGGGTTCTTCCATATCTGTTATTGGCATTCCAAATGGTCTCCTTGGCAATTTCCGGATTGATTTGACTGGGGAATCAGTTCCTGGGGAGCCTGATCCCCCTATTATTTTGCACTATAATGTTAGGCTCCATGGTGATAAAATCACTGAAGATCCGGTGATTGTCCAAAACACCTGGACAGTAGCTCATGATTGGGGTGCAGAGGAGCGTTGTCCATCCCCTACTCCTGAAAATGCTAAGAGAGGTGAAAAATGCTACGCTTGTTATCTGGTTCAACATCCATATGAATTCTTGTTCATCGAAATTGAAATCAAACACTCCCTCATGATTCTGTTATTAAAGTTATCAAAATTTGAGCTCCATGACTACTGAATATTATTTGTTCTATAATTAAAATAGCATAGTAAAATGGAATTCTTGAATTGAAGATACTCATTCTGTTTATAAATTTTCTTTTACTATGGATGACATCTTAGGATAGAAGCAACAGATCGTATCATTACACAAGGCTGCTGTTTATTAAAGATGATATCTTAGGATAGAAGCAACAGACCATATCATTACACAAGGCTGCTGTTTATTAAAAGTATTTTTTTACTTGTCTCATGGTCTTCTGCTTTTGATGCCAATCTTGTCTGGATGCTCGTGCGTAACTACTCTTTCATTTGGCCATTACTCTTTCTTTTGTCAGTTGATGAGCTGGAGCAGTGCAATAAGATTGTAGGGAAGGACATTAGCCAACTTCCCATGGTCGGCATGCATTCCCACACTTCAAGGAAATTTTCAGCACCAGAAGAACAATCCAGAAATAGGAAATATTTTCCTTTTAAGCAAGGCTATCCATTTGTTGCAACTATTAGAGTTGGATCAGAGGGGATCCAGATGACAGTTGATGGAAAGCACGTCACTTCGTTTGCTTTCCGTGAAGTACTTTCTTTCACTATCACCTTTTCTTTTATAATTTGGTTTTGTTTGAATACTGAGGATTTAATACTTGTATGATTTAATATATTCACTAACATAGTTTGTCACATTTCAGACTTTGGAGCCATGGCTTGTCAGTGAGATAAGAATTTCGGGAGACCTGCAGTTAATTTCTGTTCTTGCCAGTGGTCTACCCACATCAGAGGATTCAGAGCATATTGCTGATATAGAATCACTAAAATCTAATCCTCTATCTGTGAAAACCCCATTGGATCTCTTCATTGGTGTTTTCTCTACAGCTAACAATTTCAAGCATAGGATGGCTGTTAGAAGAACCTGGATGCAGTACAATGTAGTTCGATCAAATATAACTGCCGTACGCTTCTTTGTTGGTTTGGTAGGTTCTACTTTTAGTATGCACTCATGACTCAGGATTTGAAGAATTAAGGGGAAATCACTTCACTAAATCAATCATATGTATAATTAATAATTTCTTGGTCTTCTACTCTTTTCATTAGTTGTCTGCAAATTTTGAGCTCATTCATTAATGAGCACATGTTGCTTAAAAACTAGTTGCTTTAGAAGCATTTATTTGTTTCATGTTTTGTACACTATCATATCTTTTTTCGTTTGGGTGGAGACCAAGATGTACATTGAGTTTACTTTGATTCGCCCCTTTATAAACGTTCTGATAATAGTGTTACATGTAGGTTTCTTGCTGAATTATGTATTCTGTTTGAATTTACACAGCATAAAAACCAAATAGTTAATGAAGAGTTGTGGAAAGAAGCACAAACCTATGGAGACATACAGCTGATGCCATTTGTTGACTACTACAGCCTCATCACCTGGAAAACTTTGGCAATCTGCATTTTTGGGGTAATGTGTTCTCCTTTACTTTTAACTTGGAGACTCCTTCCTCTGCCTTACTGACATCTTCTCTTCAACAGACAGAGATTGTTTCAGCAAAGTATGTCATGAAGACAGATGACGATGCATTTGTTCGTGTTGACGAAGTACTAGGCTCTTTGAATAGGATCAATGTGGCTCATGGATTGCTGTATGGACTCATCAATTCAGATTCCCGACCTCATCGAAATACTGAAAGTAAATGGTACATCAGCCCAGAGGTAATTATCTCATTTAATGACGAAATCTTCCTTGTTCCATTTTATGTACACACGCGCATGCATACACACATAGTTCTAGAACTTATAAAAATGGGTATTATAAGCTTATGCTAGAGTAAGAGTTGAAGTATTCATCGAATGTTTGGTGATCATGCTTGTTTGTAAATAGATCTATTTGTATTAGTCTGTGCAAAAGTACATAATCCAATCAGTGCAAACTAAAGAATTTGAAATCACTGTATTTGAACGTAGTAGGATTGAAACATAATTATTCAAGCTCTAAACTAATGAACTCTTAAATGCATCTTACAGTATCAGAAACATAATGAAACCTATGATCATGTTAGCGTTGAAATTGTATCGAATTGCTTGCTTGGCACACTACTGGGATTTCTTCGCTTCAATAGTTTTCTTCTTGTTTAGCTATTTATTTTCTTAGTTTGCTTTGTCTCTTTCATTTGCTCTTGTTTTTGTTCCCTTTTTTCTTGAAGATTACTACTATCGTCTAACTTAAGGTTGTCTTTCTTTTTCGCTTGCTACGGTAAAGGAATGGCCGGAACCAACTTATCCGCCATGGGCGCATGGACCAGGCTATGTCGTCTCACATGATATAGCAAGGATGGTGCATAGGAAATACACGGAAGGCCAATTAAAGGTAACATAATATGAAGTGTGTTACTTGCTGTTAAGATAAAAAGAGTAATGATACTTATATTACTTACATTGCCTTTATCTTCTCAAACCTTACACAAGCTTAAGTTGGACTTATCTAGACCATTTACAACTCTAAATAAGTTACACTATGATGTACAAATATCATTTGCTTTTTATGTTTTTCACAAAAATGAAAACTATTTGCAAAGGTGCAAATAGACCCTTTACTTTCATTTTGTACCAAGAACGTTGATGATATTTGTGGAACCTCAACTTTGACACTGCGGCAGATGTTTAAATTAGAAGATGTGGCAATGGGAATCTGGATATCAGACATGAAGAAAGCAGGCCTAGAAGTTCGGTATGAAAAGGAAGGGAGAGTGTATAATACAGGTTGCAAGGATGGGTATGTGGTAGCCCATTACCAAGGTCCTAGGGAGATGCTGTGTTTGTGGCAGAAGCTTGAGGATGGAAAAGGTGCAAGATGCTGTGGTGGTAGTAGAAGATGACTTTAACATGACCAACCAACTTGCAACTTCTCACATAGAATTTACCCGCTTTTGATTGACAGGGGAGAGGTTATATGATAATTACAGGAGTTAGCCTGGCCAGAAATTATTAGAAATAGTTAAATAGTATAGGGGACACTCTTATTAGAGATAGATAGAGCCCCCAATCAGAAATAGCCAAATGGGTAATCAAAATATCCAGTAGTTAGTTCAGACTCTTAAATGTATTTGTAGATAGAAACCATTACACAAAACAGAGAAATTAAAATTAAGTCATTTGTACTAGTAAATATTCATTTTTAGAACAATTGCTATGCCCTATGTAAAGTTTTTTATAGTATTATTTAATTATAATACGGCTTTTTATAAATATTATATTAAAAATATTAATTTATCATATTAAATTATATGTCATATTAATATATCATTAAATCATGAAATCGATGATAAAATTTGATAAATTTAATTTTAAAAGTTATAAAAATAAAAAAGTTTAGTAAGAGAAAGTATTTATTCCATTAGACGTAAAAAATTATCTGATAATAATATTTCAACGATTAAATCTGAAAAATTCTTTAAAATAATTAAATCAAAATTGTTTCAATTTTGAGAAGGAGAATATTTAAGTATCAACCCCGTGAAGTACATGTATATTTAAAAAGTTGAGGACATTGAAAAAACTCTCAAATATTAAATATAGAAAGTAAAATTGTTTAATAGTTTATATCTAGAGCTGAAAAGTAGTTATAATTTTCCTTAAAATAATCAATCAATTAATTATTCTTTATGAATTACGGTCTCTCAGCGGTACCCCCAGCAGGACCTCATCATCAATGCCCTTATCTTCTTCCAACTGATTTGAGAAGGACTGCGATTATTCCAGAATAAAGAAAAGGAACATTTGATTGAATGAAGATAAAAACAAATAAATAAATAAAAAACCATGCAAAATTGAAAAATTCTAGACACACTCACAGTTAATCGTGTTGTGCAGTCATTTTATAATTTCTGAACATTATATATATATATATATATACTATCTGATCCTGAACTAGCATATTTCATGCACATGTATTGAGTTTTGAGTCATGATTGATTCATGTGCATGCTTAAACATTTTCCCACGCAATTTCATCTTTAAAAAAATCTCAAAACTCAGCACACGTGCCCCTCCAATCCAATCCAAGCCCAATATCCAGACCCTTCCACAACCTTCTTCACTTCTCTGTTCTCTCTTCTCTGTTTCATACCCTTTTTCTATATATCAACTCTGCTTTTTCACATTCTTGTACTTCACCATTCACCATTAAACCGTATCTCACCGAATTCTCTCTGTGATTCCTCCTCCTTTCTCTCACCCATTATTCTCCTCAGGAAAAAGATTCTTTTTTTAGTGTCAGATCAATGGCTTCTCAACCTGACTCCTCCGAGGCCTCGTCTCTGTTCGAAAGGTTGGTGACAAGCAGAGCCATGTCGCTGTTCTTCCCCTTCATCTTCGGCTTCTCAAACGCATCCCCAAGTAGCAACAGCGAAGACCCAAATCAGCAAACTGAAAGCGCCGAAGGCACAAGCCGTGAAAGGCTCGTCTTGATAAACCCCATCACCCAAGGCATGGTTATCATTGACGGAAATTTGAGCCTTGAAACACTGATTGGGAGTGGCATTGGAAGCAACAGCAACGGTGGGCCACCACCTGCTTCCAAGGAATCCATAGAAGCTATGCCATGTGTTGAGGTTGGAGAAGGTGAATATTGGGAGGGGGAGTGTGCTATTTGCCTTGAGGAGTGGGAGGTTGGTGGTGTGGCCAAGGAGATGCCTTGTAGCCACAGGTTCCATCCTTGTTGCATAGAGAAGTGGTTGAGTGTTCATGGGACTTGCCCTGTTTGCAGGTATCAGATGCCTGCTGAGGAGAAGGATGAGAGCAAGAAGGGTGGCGATGAAGATGAAGAAGGGGGTGGGAGGAGGAGGAGGAGGGTTGGTAGAGAAGTTTGGGTTAGTTTCTCTGTCAATAGTGGTAGGAGAAGTGAGGGTCAAGATCAAACTCCTTCTGGTGATTCCTGTAATGCTTCAACTGGTGCAAGAGATGGTGATCATACCGAGGTATAGAGGGTATGGAGTGTATAGAGTTCAAGGGCAAGAACATTGTTTTGGGTTATGGTGATGAATCTGTACAGGGATAAATTGCATACAAGGTTTAATTTATCATATTTGGTGGGAGGAAATAAGATGAATGATATTAGTTTTTATTCTTGTGCGACAGTTTATTTTTCAAATACTTTGGTCAAAAGTTAGATCTAGTGAATTCTTATCTGAGACTGAAATGGAGACATGAGAAAGGGTCTCTAATCAACATAGAGCGGAAGAAATGATTTTATTTTTAAAATTGAGAATTTATGGCCCTGTTTATCATGCCAACAACTTATTTGTAAAAACTATTGAACCAATTGGGATCAGAAGGTTCATTTTGAGTTTTATTTGGCTTTGTTACTCCAAAAAAAAGTGAGAACCTTGCCTCAAGCACGTGTAGCAATTTTGTCCAATGTCTTTTAATGTTAGATTACTTCATCCACGTCTCAGTATTATGAGATTGAATGATGAAATGATCATTGGAAACTGCTATTGTTAAATGTTAACAGCTTATAACTGGCAGTAACAGAATAGTTTTGTAATGAAAAAATATACCCTATGATCTTCATTAAACTCGTTCAGAAAGGCTGAATTCACCAGGACACTACCATGGGGTGAAAAAACTTTAATATTTTTTCCTGTCCCAAACCTGCTTTCATAACTGGCTCTATTGTAAAAGCCACCGTCCATGGAAAACTCACAGACACTGCTAACCCATGCTGGGAGATGGAAGTGAAGCTTTGTCTATGACAGGATTCTAGCAGCTAATGGACAACTCCGCTGATGTTGTCACTCTTTCCAAGCCAAGGTAAAAGGAAGTTTGTAAAACTTTGTCGAATTTTTATAACTTAAATCAATGATAAGGTGGTTCGATGCACGAGTCTCTTATTTAGTAAGTTTAGGTATAACAGATATATGCAAATTTTAATCTTTGCGAGTAAAGATACATTTTCAATATTTGAAAATCAGGTTACAGGACAATAAATTTATCGTTGTGTTATTTTATAACCTAAATCAATGATGAAGCTCAATACTTTTTCATAGAGCACAATGGGTGGTTTCATTCATAGAGAACCTGCCCCCACTTCATGGATAAAGTTTGATTGCTGTTGTTGATTGGAGCTAATGGACAACTGCATGTGCCCTACCCAACCACAAAGTAATAATAATAAGACTTGGCTGCTATTTCCTTAATATCTGAAGTCATGTGCTATTGTCTGTGTTGCCTACACAATGGAGGAGGCAATTGAAACCAATCAAAATTTAAAGTCATTGCCTTTAACAACCAAGTGATTTGTAGCTTACCTTGAGGCTGTTATGGACAAGAGAAACCAAATTTCATAAAGAACATCCATGGCTAATGCGTTCATTTGCAAGTAGAAGAAGGGCATGACTTAATTACCTATGTGAACTGCACAAACTTTTTGTTTTCAGTTGGCTAGTGGATACCAATTGTTTAAAATTTGATAGTATCCTTATTCTTAATTTTTCTGGTGACAACAGCATGTTGTGGATGTGATGTACACAGTTCTTCTGACCCTCCAACATGCTATAGATCTCAAACAAGCTTTTCTTATTCACGAAAATTAAACTTACTTAACATGTCACCTAAAAGTTGTTATAACTAATATGTCCTACCCATCAATCTCCTGATACATTTTCATGTTGGTAAAAAATGGTTCACAACAGAATCATGCTTTAGTTTGATGTCACCAACTAGTATTCTGGTAGGGTCTTGCGAAGCCTTAAGGATAATAAATCAAACCAGTGGGTTCCCATTACCATGTCGTTACAGTAGAAATTGGTTACACCGTGGCCCAATATCATCAACAAAATATAGAAGAAGAGAGAGGGTGAGAAAGATCTGTCACACACAGTATGACCATATGTGTATTAATTCCTTTTTCATGACCGGATATACAGTCATTTTTTCTTTTCTTTTCGTTATAAAAATATACATAGTTTATAAACAAAGATTTTCTTCTGAGAAAGATTTTTTTTTTTTCCTTCTTTCTCTTTTTTTTCTTTTGCATATGTTAATATAACTAGAGAAAGCCATCCTTCATTGTCCCCAAAAGCTTGAACTGCAATTTAAATCTATTTCTTTTGAACTTGAGTCAATGTCCCTCTGATGTACGCTGTTCAAGTCAATCATTTCTGACACCTCAGATTTCCTCAACTTGTTGCCACATCTGTTCCCAGATGATGATGGTTGATCAACACAGCCACCATCAGAATCAGTTGCATCAGCAGCACTTCTCTTCCTCCAAATAGCTCCATCACTTGTACTTGCCTTTGATCCTATGCATTCTGGATGGATTGACATCAATGGCAATTCAACTGAAACAGCATCATCACAATTTCTGTGAATGTTCTCTGCCTCATGATACATGTTCTGCTGCTTCTCTTCTTCTTCTTCATTCCTCCCAGAGCTTTCAGAAGATGTCAAAGAACTTTCCAATGAGCACATGGTTCCTCTATCTTGCTTCCTCTCCCCGCAGTTCAAGCTGAACCCTCTTGCTTCTTCTGTCAGTTCTGAAATGGGAGAACTTGGGCAGGCATTGTTGATTATTGATACTAACTGAGACAGTTCATCTTTTGCAAGCTCTACACCAACTGTGGAGGAAGAACTGTTGTATCCCGCAAGCGTTTCCTGCGCCTTCTTTAGTACCGATTGCAAGTACTTCCCTTGAGCTTCGATCCGGAGCTGCAAATGTCTCTGAACCTGAAATCATGACTTAGATACTGATCAACATGTCCTTACTCTTATGCATCTAGATTTTAGGTCATGTTATGTGCTGCTACCTCAATTTGTTCATAAAGTTTCTTCTGTACTTCCATTTGCATTTGGAGAGCCTGAGCAATCTGCATGCTTCTGGTAAACACAGAATTTGATTAATGAATGTTCAAAGCTAATACCATATAAAAAAGCATTCAAATATTATGCTCAATTTCTAACTATTACTCAGCCATCTGATTCTGTGTCCCAACACTGATTTCCCTGCTGCTGCTAGCACCGTCACTGCTCTTGATTTCACTGCAATCTGCACCAATAAAGAGATCATTAATACTATGCCAAATGAGAAAACCAACCATCATGCTCCTACAACTGTTGAACCAGAAGTTAAGTACACCTTCATGCTTGTTGTCAGAGCAGATTTCTAGCAGCTGCTGGCTTTTCCCAAGCCTATATTTCTGTAACAAGAAACACACAAGCTCAAACTCTCATGAAAGCAGCAACAAAAATCATGATATCTATCATCACAGAAAAAAGAGGGACATGCCTGTAAATGGCTCTTGAGATGGTACAGAGTTAGCCCCGGAATGGCCATCACCCTCATGAGACTCTTTGGAGTTGCCTCTGCCACATTCAAAGTGAAAAAAAGTACATTAGCCTAAAGATATGATCTAAACTCTAAAGTCACAAAGCTATGTGTTATACTCACTTTCTGCACCTCCAAGCTGATTAATCGCGTCGATGAACTGTTGGTGAAGCTCAGGAGTCCACTTCAGCCTTGGCTTTGCATCAGTTGAAAGAACCAAATGCAGACCTTGGCCTTGCACATTTTGCAGATCCATCTTTGCTTTGTTTTTTCTAGCAAGAGTGTTACTAGTAAAGAGAATGTAACATATAATATAAACACACTTTTGATCCTTATAGCTCTGAACGTGTATATAATTGGCAGCTATAGTTTCTCTCTTTTATAAATTGGAGCTGTTATTGTTGTTGTGGTGTGTGGTGTCCTATGATCTCACTCTCTCCCATGATCAGGAAGCATGAGTGGGGTTATGTTGGCGGAATATATGCCATGAGCTGTGTGGCTCTCTTCCCTCACTCACTCTCCATTTCATACCAACTTTTCCTTTCTTTTCTTTTTAGTTTAATGTTTATTTTTTTCCCTCCTAACTCTTGCTTCTTTGACTTGAAATGAAAGAGAATCTCTGATGCAGCAAAAAACAGAGAAAGGAAAACAGCTCAAATTTTTGAGTCTTAAAAGGAGAGAAAAGAGGAAAAAAAGTGTAAGGTTTGTTTTTATCTTTGCTGTTTTCCCACTTCCACACCCTTCTCCTCTAAGGTTTGATTCCCCTAATGAATTGAATAGGCCCCACCATGATGAATAATGGATGCAACTTTCTTAATGCTGTGTCAAAGAAAAGTTTTCAGGTAAAAATAAAAAATAATAATTGATGGGGGGGGTGATATTATGGATTTTTCCTTTTCTCCTTGTGGTGATTAAAATGAGAAAACTAAATTAATCAGCTTTTCTTTCAAATTTCGTTTAATTATTTTTTGATTTATTTTTATTTTTTTCCTTTTATGATGAGGAGGTTGTCTGTAATGTGATTGGCAGATTCTTTTTGTTCATTGTAGGGATGGAGGAATCAAAGAATCTAGGATTAGATCTTTGGACCCAGTGGTTCCATGTATGTATTCTATAAAATAAAGCATCCTAGAAGAAAAAAGAGAACTAATCAGGCATGTCAAGAGATAGAGATCGAAACGACACTAATCAGAATATGTGTCTGTTCAAGACATTGAACAGGTCATAATTTGTTTAGATTATCCTAACATAGAAATTTCAACCCCCATTTTCATAAAGGGACCATTATCATAGAGTTGTGTTGTCATAACTAAGCACTAACCATATCAATCAGCAGGTCATATATATTATGAGACATGCTTTGCTTATTATAAGAGTCTATGGTAATAAAAAGGGGGGGAAAAGGAGAAATGGAATTTAATATGAAACTAAATACGCCAATCAAAAGGAGATGCCAAGAACATACACAGAATATGTGGCTATCCACTTTTATTTGGAATTTGAAAGCCAATCTCTACAAGGCACTCTCTGCACAAAAAAAGAGTAAAGAAATTATTCCATAGGGGAATGTTTTGCTTTTTAAATGCTGTAATCTACATCCAAGCTTAAGAGCAAGAAAAATAAATTTTCCACAAAAGAAAAAAAAAAAAGAGATAAAAAGGAAAGAAGGAAAAAAAGATAAAGGAAGGCCATAATGGCCAACAACAAATCTTAAAAAGCCAATTTGATCAAGTCACTCCACAGATTTCTTGGGTTTCGGTCTAGAGCTTGATCACTAGAATCAAAATCCAATGATTGGTCTTCAAAACACTGCCATTTCACACCACCATGGTTCCCAGCTAGCCCTTCCTGAAATACTAGCTCTTGAACAATTTCCCATGATTTTAAGCTAAAAGAAAACCAGACACCTAAATTTGTTTTATTTGAATGACCAAAATTCAACTGCTAGTGGAGTGGAAGACAATTAGGTTTGGTGTTAAAACTCCACTAATTAACCAGTAGCTACTAATACCATTATCTCTTTCATTGCATGATTTATTTGTTTGAAGATTATAACTTGGTTTGGTGGGTCCAGCAAGATTAAAAGAAAAGGATGGATGGGGATGGTTCTTGATCTACAAGCATATGCTACTTGTGTCTTGAAATGCAATTGCTTAAGTGGCAGGCTTTGTTCACATTGAAAGGAAGGAATATTTATTATTGACATGTTATTTTGTTTTATGGTATGTGGCCCAAATGTTTGAAAAACAAGTAAAGGAGGCAGTTTATTGTATTGTAGTACCTTTCTCTTTAACACAGATGATGTACTTGAAGCTCCTTTTCTTGCTTTAATATATTCCATAACAGGTAAAGGAGATTCCAGGATGATGCCAAAGGGACCCTCCCACACACAAGGGTATTTTTTTAATTTTTTTTTAAAATTTTGGTTCGTATGTACTGCTAGAAGTAGTGATTAATTTCTCTTAGAGTTTGAGTTTACCGAAGTAAATATATCTCTAACCACGAGACTCTCTCCATACACTGTCCAGGATTGAATCCCTGACAAAATGCAAAATGCTTAAGGAACCTAATTAGTTACCAATTATACTAGACCTAATGGCTAGAGTGTTTTTTTATTAGATCAGTAAGTAGGAGAAGGTCCGGTGAATCAAAAGTCACTTAAGCAAAGTTGCCTCATACAATTATTATTCTTTTAATGGACCCTATCAAAGGGAGGAAGGAAAGGAAAGAAAAGAAGGATGATGAGAAGAATATATGTGGCCTCAGGAATCAGGAAAAGAGATACAAAAGGAACTTGTCAACATCCCACCAAAAGAATAATTGAAAACTTATTGAAAGGAGGAAAAGATTATTTTTTTTCAAAACCCAAAAATTATGTTTTACTAGCACATAATGACGTGAGCAATATGTCACTAGGTAAATTCTAGGATTTCAGGAGTGAAGAATAGAGTAGGGTTATGAAGGCATTTGTGTATTTATGGGGATTGTTGCATGATTTTTCTTTGCACTTCTATGCTCGATTTGTGGCAGCAGAGGCATGAATGTAGGTGGAGACATATTCCGGACAATTAGCAAACTAGGGAATCATGTATCTAGACCTATCTATGTGGTGTCATACTCATAGCTGCAATAGGGTAAGTAACTCAAACATCATCTGAAGAAGACATGGTCTTTGATCATCTGATGTGATAAGAAGGGTAATGTTTTGAGGAGCTAGTTGAGGAGGAAAATTCTTATACTTGCATAACTCTAATCCTTTATATTTGGCATAGTCACAAAACACATTTGAGACTCATAAATATATGTGTATACCTTAAAAAAATTAAGTCAAGTTTTCTACAAATTTCCATCTTGACTTGATTTTCATTAAGCAACAAAACTTTTTAAATTGTCTTCTCCAATATGCTCCGAAGTATAGCTTACTCTAACTTGATTTTCCGCATGCACCAAATTTGCCCCTAGAAAGATTCTTGTGTGAGCTCTCACTTTCTATACACATTAGCACATTGAAAAGCTTAAACAAATTGACCTTACATACTAGAGTAGAGTCTGAAAGCATCACATGCTTGCACATGTTTGCTTAGTTTAATTTAGCTTTTACACAAAATTAGCTTTTCCAAACATAGATCAAGGTAATCCAAACACACTAGTTATCATAGGTTAAATTTCATCCTCAAAAAAACATTGAAATCCCACATTTGTCTCAAAAGGATATATTAAATTCTAGAACCACAATGGCTATTACATATTTGTTCAATCATCCACAGTCCTGTTTAGACCCTCAATTTGGGCCTCTCCTGCATTGAGTGATCGAATTACATAATTCAGAGAGCACTGCAGAACAAATTAAGTAAAAAAAGTTGAGAACTATATAGGTTAAGGGAAGAAATCCAAAGAGAAAAACAGAGAAAGTTAAACGTAAAAACATTCTTATTATGATGGATTAAGTTTAGGAATTAAGGCTGGTTTTTTGACAATGCCATAACTAAACTAAATAATGGATTAAGACAAGAATCACTAAAGTTTTTCATGCATAATGGCATCTATGATTAACATACAGCATGAAATTGATCTTGGAATATGGCGATAGAAAATTATAATTAGTGCAATTTTGGAAAGTAATGTTTTTCCCCCATAAAGATAACAAATATTGTTTTCCTTACTCCTGTCTTAACTTTCATTTCCTTTTCCTTTTTCTTTTTCCTCTTTTTTCCTTCTTTTCTGGTAAAAGAAGGTTGAGGGGTTTACATTCTCCATGCCAATGATCAATTCAAGGCTATCTTATAAATTAAGGAACATGATGAAATGCAGGTAACTACATGATTCATTATGCTTGTTACCAGATGCAACACCAAACACATGCCAATCTTTCATGCATGGAATGAAACATTATATAAAAACCAATCTCAACCACACTGGGAATCTCCATTCTTTCACAAGGATGGATATAACGGTATAAATTCTGGGGACTCAAAAGTTGTTTGGTCCAGTAACATTTATTTTATAATAAGATTCTAAAAAAATTTTAAGTTTTAGAGAACTGACGTTACACCACAGTGCAAATAAAAAATCGCCCATGTTATTTTCTTCCTTGGCATTCGACTATATTCTGTGTAAAATAATAAATAAATTTATATTGAATTGAACTTTGATGCATCCCTGCTTTATATTGAAACGCCAAGCTTTACCTTAACTATTTGATTTATATGACATACTATGAATGCATTATTATTTACATGTGAGCTACATGAGTTTAGAAGTTCAAATAGTCGGTACCAAAAGGATGTCAATCTAGAAAATTTCAGCAGATTCAATTCAACTTTTGACCTTACACTAGGGGTGGCAGACTTTGTCAATTTAATTAATTAACTCATTATTCATCAACTAATCATGATCAAATGGTTAATTAATCAAGTTCTCAAATGAAAACTAATCTAATCATGAAACAAATTAAATTCTAAACAGCAAGAATTTTCCAGTTTTGGGCATAAATTGATGACTGGAAAGATCTTGCATTACCCATATCAAATCATCAACTGATGTCCATGCCACATGCCTTTGGGCTATATTTTTTGGCATGTTCATGATTTAATCTTGGTGTTTCAAGAATTTCCAAATCCAAATGGTTTCCTCCATGTGTAGTTTTATTTATTGGGTTTTATTCATGGGAACTGAATGAAGAAATACAGGTGTAAATATTGGATACATCACATAAAATATGCCACTATTGTCACATTTTGTAACATTTTTTAAAGGAGAAATGATGTTATGAGTGTAATTTTTGAACAATCACAATCACTAAAGTGCAAGGTCTACCATGATGAAATTCAATGTCGCTTTTTTGAGTGTAATTCTTAAAAAGTTGTTTGAAATAATTATTATAATATCATGACTCGGTCTATTTTATGGGATTAAATTCGTGAGGAGGAAGGATTTGTCTTCCTCCAGGTGGATACAAGAGAAATCCCGAAGGATATCAGGCCTTCGCAAACAAGAAAAATGATAGCTATGGGCCGGACAGAACCTCCAAGTAATAAGGGCTCCGTATGAATAGAAAATGGATAAAAAAGACAATCCTGACTGCTGACACATTTGGTCAACAATTTCTTCTTTAGCATTTTAAGTTTCTTATTTTGTTCCGTATGTCATTCATAAACTTGTTTTAATTTGATCCCTACACTTGTGCGTCTTTTTCAGTCCTAAAATTGACACATTACATGTAGTGAAACTATTATGTGACACCGTCCCTTTTGCCTTTTTGACATGATCTACATAGTCTATCCAAATCAACAATCAGCGAATGTTAATGTAACTGTGAACATTAGATTTAGGCCTAATCCTGTGATAAATGAGTTTCTAGCCCTTTGCTAAGCACTAAGGTGGTCGATCCCCGGCAATTCTATACGCTTTCTTCTGCAACTTTAATTTAAGGTGAAGGCTGCTATGCTTACTTTCATCTGGGGAGACTGATGCATTTGTGATCTAAGGGTCAAGATCACAAGGTGTATTAATGTATAAAATTACTTGTGCTACGCCTACACTGTAATAATTTTTTCAGTATAGTCAGACTTTAGGAATATGATCAAATATATTTATGTATGTGGTCTGAAAATTAATTGAAATTTTGATATCAAACTGATAAAATCTTGTCACTCCTAAGATTAAAATGTGGTTAAATGTTTTAAAAGTAAAAAAAATTTATCTGTGTGATCCTATAATTAATTAAATGAAAGTGGCATCACACTTGTTACTTCTTTTTCATCTAATATTACATGTTTTATACTAAATCATTCTTTGGTAAGTGTTAAAAAAATTGTAATGTAATTAGTCCAATAATAGAGAGTTCATAATAAATAAATGTATAATTAAAAAGATATTAATTAATTTAACTTAATCAAATAATAATTAATTTTAGACAAAATTTTGGATAAAATGTAAAATGTAAAAATGAACGGGGGAGAGAACTCAGGGAGGGTGCACACACTTGTTACCTAGGGAGGGTGCATGGAAGACTTGGCGTTAATTTAATTTAAAGCTGATAAAAAATCGTACACCCAACTTTGAGTCCCTGTCTGCTCATGAAAATGGTTTTTCTTAAGTGGTAAGAAAAATTGGCCATCTGCACAAATTAATAGAGAGAGAGAGAGAGAGAGAGAACATAAAGTAACGGTATAGCAAAGCAGTGAGTAACACCTCACACCCACTTTCTCCACCAAATGCTATATATTTCTATTTCTTATGTATGCTTTTAATCCTTTGACAGACACCCACTACTGTAACCTAATTAATTAGTACTTAAAAATAAATCAATTCACGCTTCAAAAACTAATATATCCAAGCCATAACACAAAAGTCTTGAGTCAATTGTAGCACGTGATCATCTTGACCAAAATGCCTAGGCAACTATATCACCAAAGAAATCTAAATCCTGTTTCCCTCAAAAGCAAGCTACATGATAACTTTTCAAAAAAATTTAGGTGGATTAAGAGGTTGTGGTAAGTTACTTTTACAAAAGTTTTTGAGTTGGTTCTCCAACTCTATAACTCCGAGTATGTAATTCAAGAACATGAAGAGATGAATCTGATTTCTACTATTGTGGAGTTTGATT
>QANU01039683.1:92850-113718 GCA_003254905.1 Nissolia schottii | reverse complement strand
TATATATATATATATATGCGTGTGTGCGCGCGCAGTATTCGTGCTTCTCATTTAAGATATTATGCATGAAATTTTGTTCCTTACTACTTGTTTGTTATTGTCCCCCATTTTTTTTCTTTTATTTTATTTTAAGAAAAAAAGTTAATAAGTGCCGTTTCAATGTGTTAAAGACTTACAAATTTTAGTTTCCCAGTACAATATTTTCCTCTTTTTTTTCCTTAACAAAATCCTCATTTTAATGATTCAGCTTTCAACTTGGACTACACTAGTGTTACCCCATCCTCCATAATTTTTTCTCCAGCTGAAAGCAATAATATTGTAATTAGTTGCACAACTTCAATGTCACAAAAATTGCACAAACTCTCTACAATCGCGACATCTATATATGTATATGTGTGTGTTCAAGCACCATCTGAATTTTTCTCAGTTCTGCATATTTAAAAGTAATGCAACTAGCACTACTCAAATCCAAATCTACGAGATATATAGCTAGATATGTATTGGCAGCTCTCAATGCCATAGTACAATATTGTCACATACATAACCTTCAGTCCACCTCATGATGAGTCTAAGGATATGTCACTTCTATTTAAGTACATCAATTATATGAATGTAAGCCAATTATTTCCCTCCTAAATACCTTTTCTAATTACTCCTCTTGCACACTAAAAATAAAATAAATGTACTCCATGCCTTAATTAAAATATTAAAAAATAACTTTATCTCTATCTAATTTAGATACATTAAGTAAATAATATATCTAAAAGTCAAAAAATAACTATTATTAATGGACAAAAAGAGTAAATAATTACTTTTTTTCAATATGTAAAAATTTGTAAGTTAATTTTGTAAGAGGATATAATGTTTGGTGGTGAGAACTCCTTCCACAAAATCCAGCAGCCCCACCACTGCTACATACATCCAATTAATGGCCAGATAGTTATATCTCTCTGTGTTATCATCTCTGGTCGGCCAAATATACTAAAGTAGTGGTTCTCCTACTTCAAGATTATGTAGATGTGACACTTTGTACTCCAAGCCATGTCCTAATTGTTCTTTATTTCTTGCTTTGTTTCTTCTAAGCTAATGAGCTTCTCTCCTATCAGCAGTACATGGCATGCCATTGTTTCCTCCTGGCTTGGCAAGCATGCTCAAGTGCACTAGTCTTTATAATCCTTCAAAACTCTACTCCATGACATTCATTTATAGTTAGTACACCTAGCTAGTTGTTTGAATATTCAAAGTTTCCATTCCCAACACGTGTAGTACCAGCCTCCCTTCTTTTCTTGTCTACAATCTTTTCTGACTAGAAAAATTAATTGAATCGATCACTCTCAATAATATGATGCAAATAAATGTGTTAGTATCAGATTATGAGGCTAGCTGCCTAAGATTATGGACTCAACAAGTCTCATTGCATTACTGCATTACTATGATGAAATGAGATTAAAGAAATACTCAAAATCCACCCTTCCTTGCCTGAAAATCATTGAAAAGGTACTTATCTGCTACATTTAGTCAGAGTTATATATGAATACCTGCTCTGCTCCTCTGCCAATCACACACTGAAATTAGATGATTGTTTCTTCACAACAAAGTAGCTGATCAATTGTTTTGGTAAGATTTGATGATAGAAAAGAAAAGCTTGCAAATTCGTGTTTCGTGAAATATCTTTGATGATGCGGATACTAAGCAAGTTGTGGGGATGACAATTGCTAGTTGACCCACCACTACCCCGCTTCACCCGGTACCCATTGGGTTTTAAACAGATAGCATAGGGACGCAAAATTTAATGGTACTAGTAAGTGTTCCATAGTTAAAAAGCTACCGTTTATGTTCTTTTTTGAGAGTCACTTTCCTTTACACAATTGGAACTGTGAAACGGGGATTCCCACTTTCATAAGGTCATAATAAAATTAGTGACTTTGGTCCTTAGTAAGGACGCATCTCACTTCACTTCCAACAAGTAATTACATGACATGTGCGTTATGCATGTAACGCGACTACCTTTATTTTCATTTTTAAGTCAAAAAACATGCATTTCAGGTAGGGCTGTCAAACGGGTCAGCCCGGCCTGGCTAACCACCAGCGTAAACGGGTTGGGCCTTAACGTGCTTTTACTATTCGCGGGCCGGTTTTTATATGTTTGGTCCGTTCATTTATGTGGATAAATGGCTTAGTCCGCGGGTTATGCCTATGTTAATATTAAACAGGCCAATTTGGCCCGCAGACTAAACTGGTCAGGCCTAAACAGGCTTTTGTTATTCATGGGCCGGATTTTATATGTTTGGTCCGTCCATTTAACCGGGTAAATGGGTCGAGCTCGTGGGCCTAGTTCATTTTGACCACCCTAATTTCAGGGGTAGTGTTGAGACCATTGTTATATTTTGGGACAATGCCATAATTAGTCACGCAACATTTTATCAACGTTCATATTGGTCCTCAACAAAGAGAAGTCATTAATTGGTCCTTGAACATTTATAACGTTACCCACGTTAGTCATTGCATCTGAAATGTTCATGACAATTCACTCTTATTGTTCAAGGACTAATTGGGGGAGTTCAAAGACCAATTAGAGAGCATTCTCTTATATTTTTGTTTTGTTTAAAAAATATGTGGAATCATATAGTTGGGACCAAAGTTTGTTCTTTTCATTAGAGAGAAGATAGACATTTTTGAGACACTTTTAAACACTTTTACGTTAATATGAAGGGTGGAGCCAAAATTGGAACTCTTGGGAAACACTCATGGGAGATATTCTAAGTGCACTTGTTAAGAAAGTAATAATGAGAAGTTTGTATTGAAAAAAAGTAAAACTTGAACATTTCCAATGACAATAAATGTATTATTAACGTAAAATTTACCATTTTGGTTTCTTTAACCAAGGGCACTTAAAGCCATTGGTTAGAAAACAAAAAATTTAAGGTAACGGCCACATACTACTAATGAGTTTCTTAAAATTGCACTTCATCCTATTTTTTATTGTGATTAATCAACAATGGTCTATTAAATTTTTAATTTTTATTTATTGTGTTTTTTATTTTTAAAAGCTAGAGAAGAAAATAGTAAAAGCAATAAATTTTTATTTCCTATTTTTACCGTTTCTTCCCTGTCAACTTGGAGTTTGGCTGAATTATATTTTCATTTCATGCATTATTTTAGAAGAAAATAGTCAACAAGGAAATGGAATCTCAAACAGGAAGAAGAAGAAGAAAGAAAACAATTATGTAGCCAATATCCATCACAAGTTGCAGTTTCTTGAATTGAATTAGCAATTGACTTTATGTTATAAAAAATATTTTGTGGACATTTTTTTTTATTAATCTATCACTATATTATATGTACAATTTTTTTTCTTTTCTCACTCACTTTCCCTCATGCACGCTCCTTTTTTTCTTCTCTTTACGTTCTTTTTTATTTCTTTTCCACTCAAACTCTTCTTTTTTATTTCCCGTTCTTTTTTCCCTCTCTTCTCCCATTACTCTCCCTTCTTTATTTTTTCTTCTTAATTTTTTTTTCATTTATCACATACACATTCTTTTTCTTTCTTTTTCTTTTCGGCTTTCTTGTTCGTTTTGCTTCATTTATCACATATGTTATCTTAATATAAATTTTTCTTCATTTTTTTTCTTCTTCGCAAGACATTATGGATCTCAGATTTATCATTTTTGTTTTTGTCATTTTTTTTGTTTCTGGTTGTTCAAAAGTTTGTACATAATTGTTCAAAAGTTTGTGTATGTAAGTGTCAAAGTTTTCTTTTTTTGTTATCATTTTCATTTTTGTGTCATTCATTTCTAGTTTTAAAAAGTTTGTGTATGTGTATAGAAAAATTGTGCATTATTGTTCAAAAGTTTGTCCACATGAGCACCACAGTTTTCTTCTTTGTCTTCATCTTTGTGTTCGTTTTCGTTTTCCATCATATAATTTTTTATTTTTGTTTATTCAAAAGTTTGTACATGTGGTTAAAAAAGTTTGTGCATTATTGTTCAAAAATTTGTGTACGCGAGTACCAAAATTTGTCGTTGTCATTTCATTTTTCGTCTTATTCTTTATTTCTGCTTATTGAAAAAGTTTGTGCACGTTAATTCAAAAATTTGTGCACATGCTTTAAAATGTTTATGCATGATAATGAGTGAGCTCACGTACTTAGAGTGTGAGTAGGGAGTAGGAGAGAGTGTGACTATTACTTTTTGCTATTTAATGTATTGCATATCTGATCTGATTTGGTTTGTATGTGAAAATATTTGTGCATATGTATAGAAAAAATGTGTACATGTGTGTGCAAAAGTTTGTACATTCAGTATCCTTGTGTATACCATACGTATGTCATACGGTGGATGTACGGTCACTACAAGAAAACACTAGTTACCGTTGGAGTTTTTTCCCAATTACTATCGAATTTATAGTCGGCAAAAGGACCAACGGTAATAGTCTCAATGGTAACTTATTATCGTTGGATTTACATAGCTGACGGTAATTAGCGTCAGATTCAACCGACGGTTTGTATTAAACCGTTTACTGTCGAATAATACCAATGGTAATAATATTAATATTTTATTCTATTTATCATCGGTTAATTCCAATGAAAATTTAATGATATTTCTACAAAATTTTATGACGAATTACCGTCAGCAAATTGACAGTAATAATATTAATATTTTATTTCGTTTACCGTCGGTTAATTCTAACAAAAATTTAATGATATTTATACAGAATTTATGACGGTTTACCTTCAGCAATAACCAATGGTAATGTGTTCAAATTACCTTCGAATATAATTGACAGTAATTATGAATATTATACTACTACTTTGAAAATATTACTGTCGATACATTATCGTTGGCATTTTTTGACATTAAAAATAATTAATTTTAAAACTTTATTATTTAATTATTATTTATTTTTTATGTAAATTATTAAATTATTATTTAATGTAATAAAGTATATATTTCATAATATAATTACTTAATTAAATAATAAATTAATTAAATTATTATTTAATTCTATAAATTATATATGAAATAAATATATAATTATTGAATTAAATAAATATTAAATTCAATAATATATTTAGTAATTATTATAAATAATTTAATAGGTATCTAATACCAAAATATGACAATCCATATAAAACTAAAAGGTATAATTTAAATTTTTATTAAATAGATATACATTTGATTAATCCAATTAATGTTTTTATTAAATATCATAAATGATTAAATAGAATATACAACCAAATAGTTATCTATTTATTTTAATATATAAATAATAAATTATCTTTATAAATAATTAAGTACTAAAACTGAATTTGTGCAATAAAACTTAATATGAAAATTATACATAATATTCAAATGAAATTGTGTTACAAATTCTCAAATAATTATATATATTATTCTAAAAGTTCAAAACTGTCATCATAACTTTCAAAACAAAGTTCAAAAAGTCGTCACTCAAAGTCAAATTTCTTGTAATAAGTTTGATGAGTTTTTTTTATGGTAAACAAAAAGTTTGATGAGTTAATACATAATTTCAGATATTTTAAGAATTTTTGCTAACAAATACAAAAGCTTTTATACATTCAATGTGCTAAAATTCTAAGGATAATATCTTCTCAATGAAAACTTGTTTTTTTTTATTGATTCCTTAACAAATGTCTTTAACACTTTTTTAGCAAAATTTATATTTTAGATAAGAATGTATCATACTCATACATATTAAACGATAATATAAAACTTTTATATACTAATAGTGCATAGCAATTAAACTCCTAATTTTTATCCACTAAAAACATAAGTGAATCCAAAAATATACTCCCCCATTCACTAATATTTCTTTTAAGGTTTTGCACATAGACTAATAAATGATTACTGCCTTTGTTACTGCCTTTGTCCACTAATAACAGTCTTTTTAGCAAAAATAATTGTCCATGAATATATGTCATTTCAGGATTTTAATGTAGTATTAATTTTTAGTTTTCTATTTTACCCTTATTTATTAAGCACGACTCTCTTTAATGCATTCATAGAAACAAAAAGAATTTAATAGAGAGGAAAAATTGAGAAAAATTAAAAGGTTAATTTTGTCAAACACATATTTTATGTTTTGTACAATTTTGATGATTGCTTAATCTGTGTGCAAAAAACTTTAAAAGACTATTATTTGTGGACAGCTAGAGTGAATTTGCCTTAAACACACAAAATATTTATATATATTTGACAAAATTACCCTTATAAATATTTTGAAAATTATTAAACAATGATATGTGAGAGAATATAAATACGGATAAAAAATTTATTCTAACTTAAAGATAATTAATTCTAACTTAAAATATTAAAATAACATATATTTGTGAACAATTTTTTTTTGAAAAGATGGTTAATTAATGGACGGAGGGAGTATATATAATAAGAGTTTCATTTTTTTTTTAGGTTGCCTGCCTGGTATCTAAAGCTTAGCCTTGACTAATCCGGGTCGCGCACCTGGCTATGGCGGGTAAGTCTCCCAGCGGGGATAACTGCGTACACAAGGTCTCGAACTCGGGACCTTGCTTAAGCGATATCAAGCCGCTTACTACTTGGACCAACCCCGTTGGTAATAAGAGTTTCATTTGCATACTCATTTGTGAAACTGATGATTTATTGTACTTATGTAATAGCAAGTGCTGTGCTGTGTATAAGGCTTATGAATAATAATTTGGTGATAAACAAATATAAATTGAGAAGTATAATAACAAAATAATATATAACAACATTAATAAAGACATTACGGAAATATCAACTTTTAATATTAGTTTATGGGGTTGAAGACCTAGATAATTTGTACCACTTAAGATCTTAGGAATATTACAAGTATGGAGTTCATATTCCATATTTCTTTTCTCTATGCAAAGTGAATCGTAATATAAATATACTTTCTTTTCTCCAAGGATAGACATTATATAGTTGTTAACATAAGAAACAACTTCTAATTGTTTTTGTAATCTAAAAATTATTATCGTAAATAATATTTTAATATAAATAAATTTGTAGCATAAGTTGTGAAAATTTTATAAAATTGTTTGTCCTATATTTTTTCATAAGATAAGGAAATTACTAATTGTGCATTGCACTTTTTTGGCATGTTCATAAAATTTGTATAATGCATTTTTTTATATCTCTCATGTAAATTAAGTATATGTTTACTTTAACACTTTTGGGATTTTAATATTATTAAAAAAATTACTCTTTGACTAATTATTTTTGTCATATAAAAATAATTTTCTTAAACAATATTTTAATATAAATGTATTTGTAACATAAGTTTTAAAAATTGTATAAAATTGTTCATTCCCTATTTTTTTTATAAGTAATTGTGTATTACCCTTTTTTTTTTTGCATCTCCTGTATAAAAATTGTGCACTCATCTGCCATGTAAATTTCTTGTATTAAAATGTTGTAATGAAAAAAAGGCTTAGATAGAAAGAGAAAAAGAAAGACAAGGTCAGTGTGTGATGAGATTGAATGAAAGAATTATATATAGTATAAGGAGGACTATAACTATTTGGTTTGATAGATATTGGAATGGAAAAAATCAATTCAATGAAAAGAGTAAAATTCATTAATAGAAAGAATTGATTTGATTAAATCTTAACCATCTATTAATTTAATTTCATCTCAACTGTTAAACCTATTTTGGAGGGAATTTAAGATGCTTTAAAAAAAAAAAAGACACGTCATCTAATCATCTAATCACCCTTTTACATTACATGTCTTTTAGTATATTAAAATAGGATAGGACACACTAAAATCATAATTATGAATCATAAAAATAAATAACAGTATTTCGTTGACTAACTGGTATTTATTATTCGCTCTATTCTAAAATTATAAATGAATCAACATTTATAAAAGTTTTCGTTGACTGATTTTATCAAACTAATTATATTTAATTAGCTCCCTTATCCTGCCATTTAATGATTGAATGGTTTTTTTTTGGTAAACAGTGATCGATTGGATTTGACATAAACGAAATTATGAGTTGGACTAAAATGATTATTTTACTTTAACATTTAAGTTCGCAATAATTAAATAACACTTTCTGCATATATTTTTTTTCGTCTCAACATAAAATAATTATTTATTTTTAACTCGTGTGTCAAAATTATTTTAAAATGCCGCACTCATTGTTTTGTTTTTAGTTTCTAGTCATTTACTATAGAATAACAAAAATTTTCATTCTGCTTTCGGTTATTTTTTGCAAAACTATTTTGAACAATTATTTGCCATTGCATCACTGTGATAAGATTAATTTTCCGTAATTAGTTAACGTGAAGTTATAGTCTCAAATTTCAATGTCACTATCACAACGGCAAAAAATTGTCAATAGTTTTTTTTTTTAAATGAAGTGCCCTAAACTTTGAGCATTTGTCAGCAATTATTTTTTATTTTTTTGGTTTCTATAAATATGGGTTTTGCTCGTTAAAAAATTAATAAAAACAAACGTTTCATTAATGCATTTAACACTTGCAAACTTTCATTCTAAATTTTTTAAAGAGTACATTTAACAAAATCTTATAAATATTATCTCATTCTTTAAACAAAATAAAAAATATTTTTCATATCCTATATTTTGCCGGTTCATTAGTTCGTGGTTATGAATAAGGAAAACATGTTTACAAGTCTAATAAATGGACAAACTATTAAAAAATTGCATTTATAATGTAATAATAATTTGGAAACCAATTTATCTCTGAAATATATGTAAAATATATTTTTACTCATAACTTTTAAATATTATGTAAATCAATCTCTAACATTTTATAATAATATAATTTTTATATGACCAAATCATTCTCATATTCATTCTTAAAGAAGAGGAGGAGAGTGAGGGGAAGGAGATGATGTGAATTTGGTCATTTAACCTGAATGTATACTATTATTATGCTGTCAAACGGGCTAGGCCGGCCCGTTTATGGCGCGCAGGCCTAAACGGGTTGGGCAAAAAATATGTCTATTTTTAGGATCCGACTCGTTGGTTCGCGGGCCTAAACCGGCTGGCCCACCAGCCCGTTTATTTTTTTAAAAAAAATTCAAAAAAATATTTAAATTTTTTTTTTTTAAAATCACGGGTTAGCCCGCGGGCCTAACGGGTCGGGCTTAAACGGGCCAGTCAAATTTTAATCAAATTTTCACGGGCCTATTTTTTGCATGTAAAGTTCGTTCATTTAACCGGGTAAACGGACCGGACTCATTTTGACAGCCCTAGCTATTATAAAATATTATGATCGATTTTTGTATTCTTAAAATTTGGAGAGTGAAGTGTACCTAAGATATAATTTAGGAGGTTGAATTTTTTCCCCTAATAATTGTTTTACATTAAAGACGAAGATATAAAGAGTGAATGTATACTTTATTTTAATTCTAAAAAATGATAATTTAGTCTCTAAGATAATATTTGTGGAGACTAACTTAAATTAACCAAAAACCTAAGTTGAACCACTTTTTGTTGTTTTAGATATTAAAATATTAATTTCTTAATTCAAAAAACTAAAGTGAATTAATACCTATACAGCTCCAATTAAAGTAGTCAAAGTCACAATTTATTAAGTATAAATAAACTTGAATGGTAAAACTATGACGGTTTACTTATTTAAAAAAGAAATAGTAAAAATAATTTATAATATATGAATTTAATATAATAAAGCAAATATAATTAAAAAAAATTACTTGCTACGTCATTATTTATGATTTTATTGTGTTTTTGTTCTCCTTTGTGGATGTTTTTATTTTCTTTTATGGTGCTTCTATTATCCTTTGAGAAATTTTGTTTACCTTTTTGGTAATTCTTTTATAGGAGTCTTATAGATGAATAAGATGATCTATTGTGAAAGGAGATATCATACGTTTTTCAAATTGTCACACTTCTTATATTAGTCTTCGTTGTAAAGTATTTTAGATATTGATAGTCTTTAAGCAAATAGTAGAACTGCAAACCAAATTAGTTCAGAATATAAAATGTATTCTTATCTTATTCAACATTAGATATGATTTTTTTTATCAATTTATAAGTATGGTTTGGCTTTTCAATAAATAAAAATATTTTCTTTATGGTTAAAATGAGATATATGAAGCAAACCCAAGTCATAAATTATGGAAAGTAAATTAACCTATCAAAACTTTTTAATGTTAAAAATTAAAATAAAATAAGTCTGACAGTCAAGAGTTTCCATTTTAAAAGTTTTATTATGAGTGCTTTTAATAGAATTTTAGTGTTTGAAATGTTAAATTTTGACTAAAACAATAAATTCATAAATTTATTTTAAGTTTACTCAAATTTATTAAAATTTACCAAAATTTATTTAGGTTTGAGTTTTTAAGCAAGCGATCAAGACTTTCCATTTTAAAAGTTTCGCTATGAGTGTTATTAGCAAAATATTGTGTTTTAATGTTTGAAATATTAAATTTTAATTAAAATAATAAATTTGTTACTTTATTTTTAATATATCTGGGTTTACTTGAATTTATTAGAATTTACCAAAAAATTATTAGGTCGGAGTTTTTAATTAAGTTAACTTTGAGAGTTTGACTATATTATCCCAATTAAGGAGTAACTAAAATATATTTTTACAATTTAAATGACTGACTGAATTAAATTGGGCAATGAAGGAAAAGAGGTCAGGGTCAAAAAAACGGAAGGTGGGAGCCAATTTGACTAAGAAGGAAGGAAGAAGGAGTTGCAAGAGAAGGAAAGAAAGGCCAAGAAATTAAAAAAAAAAAAAAAGAAAGAAAGGAAAACAGAGAGTGCTGACATGGATGGAAAAAGGGTGGGACAGAACAGCACTATCTTTATAAGCAATGTGGGGGAATCCAACAGCACACAAAGATCTCATAGGCCACAAGAACTTGTGGCTCTCAATTTTTCCAACTTTGCTGAAGTGGCAATCAATTTTTTCCTTCCTCTTCTCTTCTTCTCAATCTTTGTTTAAGAAAAATAAAAAACACTTCACCATTTTTCCCTTCTCTCTCTCGCTCGCTCTGTCTCGTCTCTCTGCTCCATAACTATTCATTATCCATTTTCATATTGAATTAACTGAGCAAAAGTTACAACACACTTCTACAACAACAACTCCTATATATCTATCTATGTGTATGTTTACATTTTTACTCATTTTTTTCTCTCTATTTTTTCTAGAAAGAGAAAGAAGCAGAGAGAACACATAGATAAGAAAGAAAAAAAGGAAACTCAAAAAACAGAGAGATAACAGAGACAGAGATATTCCTGAACCCTGAACCTGATCAAGCGGTGATACAAACACAGGAATGTCGGAAGTTAAAGACCCGGCGATAAAGCTGTTTGGGAGGACGATTTCGTTGCCACTGATCCCCAATGACTCTTCTTCTTCAGCTGCAGCACCACCTGCTGCACCTACTTCTCCTCCTTGTGAAGTGAGCTCTGCTTCACAACACGAAACAGAGGTATGCATGTGCTTATCACCGAGTGTTTCTGGATTGAGTTTGTGGCCAATTCAGGTGTTGTTTTCCAAATCTGACGACGACCCATTTTTCATAAGGTCTCAATTGTTAATGGGTTCGTTTCAAATCTTGAAAAAGTTTCCTTCTTTGCCGAATTGCCATGGTGTGAACTGAATCCTTGCTTCAATTTCTATGGTTATTTTCTGTTTTTTTTTAATAAAAAATAAGAATTGTTTGGCATGATCATAGATTTGGTGCTGAATTTTATTCAATCCTTTATTATTAAGTGGTGGCAACAGTTCATTGCGGGGTTCCTGTCAGGGAAATTGGATCCGGTCTATTCTGGAATAAAAGTTTTGAGAATATGGTATAGAATAATATTATGTGGTTTGGCTTGCTTTGCTTTGCTTTTATCAATTCTACCTGCAACCCAATGATTCTGCTTTGGCGCTGCTAAGCAAGTTTCCAAGCTCTAATTCTGATCCTAAACTGGTTGACTAGCAAGTTCAATTGAAATTTAATTAAAAAAAAATCAATGTTTTTTTTATAAAAAAAATCATTTCTTATTAGATCTCTTGTAGCATCGCAGAGGTTCTACTGATATTTTGTTGATTTTAATGGTTTTTTTTTTTACTGGAATTCTTACTTCACTACTCTTATCAAGTTGCTTTTATGTACCAAAGAAAAATCAAGTTGCTTTTAACGCCATGGACAGACATCATTCTTGGGAGCGCTAAATTATTTACACTTTTGTCCATTATTAAATTCCTTGTTCCGTTTCGAAATTAGAATTGTCCTAATGATCTGTAACGCTCTGACATCACCGAGGGAATTATTTATGGAGTACAATATTTTTGGTTTTATTTATTGTCCAACCGTTTTATATACTCTTTGCTTTATATGCTTGCGCGGCCTATTCGGTTTTTTTTTCCCCCTTTACTCTGATATTTGGTTTAATTTTAATATTTGCAATATACCAAAGATCCATTCATTTTTATAATAGTTTTCCAATGAGTTAATGATTTTGTTCTAGTTAGTTTCTCCTTGTAACCGATGTCTTCTACTACACTTCTAAAGTCATGATTCTGTTCTGCATCCCAAGGTTACTTTACTTAATACTAAATTTTAAGGGAATTTTAGCGCTGAAGTGTCTTGTTGATTCCTCACTTTGTACTAATCACGTGAACACCTTCATTCATTTATCGAAGTAACACAATTTAAAATTACTAACTAGGAAGGATATCATGATATTGCATATGTTAAGTCAGATCATTATTGAAGGAAGTTAGGATCAATTCCTTTTCTTCTTCTTTTTCTCATGATGTCATATCGTGCATACAGAAATTGTATGCCATAGCATATTAGATATTCCATATGCTTTGTGCTTAAATGATAAACAGCAACTTAATTTTTGCTTTTCATATTATTCTTTTATCCTGTGTTGAAGCCGGAATTCAGTGCTTTGTATTTTCAATTGTGCAGCTATAATAAAATTATTATTTATTGATTTCTTGCTCTTCATTGTTTAAGGAACCATCAAGGAAAGAACTAACCTCAGAACAAGATAATGATTCCTCACATCAAACCACAACATCTTCAAGCATATTTGAGAACCCTAAGACTCCCTCAGCTGAAAGAGAGACTTCACAGCTGAAATCCTCAACAAATGGAGAGCAAAGCGAGGCGAGTGTTTCTCAAGATAAAGCTCCGAAGAAGCCCGACAAGATTCTTCCCTGCCCCCGATGCAACAGCATGGACACCAAATTCTGTTACTACAACAATTACAACGTCAATCAGCCGCGCCACTTCTGCAAGAACTGCCAGAGATATTGGACCGCCGGAGGGACCATGAGAAACGTGCCGGTGGGCGCCGGCCGCCGCAAGAACAAGAACTCCACCGCCTCGCAGTACCGGCACATAATGATTCCGGAGGCGCTCCAAGGGCCGGCTAGCAATGGACTACACAGCGCGGTCCTGGCCTTGGGCCCGGATTCTCCCCTTTGCAATTCCATGTCTTCTGTATTGAGCATTGCCGATCAGCCCAAGGCACCGAAACCGAGTACTTATGTTTCCTATGGCAGCAGGGATGATGATGGGAATGATCACTCAATTGGAGTTGTTTCTGGCACTACTTGCTCAGCTTCACGTGAGTCAATCAGTGACAAAAGAATTGAAGGAGGCTTCCCTCCTCCTCAATTGGCATACTTGCCAAGTTCTCCACCTTGGCCTTATCCATGGAACTCCGCGGTGCCTCATGCCTTCTGCCCACCAGGCTACCCTGTCTCATTCTACACAACACCACCACCTTCATACTGGGGCTGCGTGGGACCCTCGTGGAATGTGCCATGTGTCTCCCCCCAATCTTCAGTCAACCACGCTCTCCCTGGCCCCAATTCTCCTTTGGGGAAACACTCAAGGGATGGAAGCATCATCACAACCACACACAAGGAAAATCCTAATAATACAGAGCAGAGCTATGTGTTGATCCCCAAGACCCTTAGAATTGATGACCCTAGTGAAGCTGCAAAGAGTTCCATATGGTCAACACTAGGGATCAGGAATGACAAGGCCAATTCCCTCAACGGAGGAGGGGGCCTCTTCAAGCCGTTCCCCTCCTCCAAGGGGATCGATAAGACCCATGCCGCAGCAGTCGAGGCGTCGCCGGTGCTGCACGCCAACCCCGCGGCCTTGTCGCGGTCTCTTACCTTCCATGAGCAGACCTAGCTAGTTGGGAAGGAATTAGTGAGATAAACGTGAGGTATGTTTGGCTTTTATGCGGGAACACACATAATAATTATGGTAGCTACCAAAATTAAAAGTGAAAACTTTTCACTTCTAAAGCTCCAAAATTAAATCTGAGTGTTCCCACCTGAAAACCAAATATGCTAAGTGTTTTCAAGCCATGCAATGAAAATTTTTGAGGTAATGGATCAGTGCAACCTCATTTTTGCTGCTGACAAAAGTTTCTTGACCAAACACCTATGCAGGATTTTTCGGACAGCAGTGGTGTACTCTAGCTTCTTCTCGTAGCTAGCTAGCCGCTTAACACACTGTCGGAGTGAACAGGTGTTTTGTCGCAAGATTTTAGATATGTTGAGTAAATATCTTGGTGTACATGTATATATATATGTGAGACATGGAAAAACAAGATGGAGAAAAGGGGAAAGGAAAGGAGAATCTTGGACTAAAAATCCAATGGTTTAGAATAAACTTGTAAGCCTTCATCAGAAACATGTTGCTGCTTTTTTGGAGATTCTCTAAATTATTTATGTTAGTCCAAAGGTTTATGACATTTATTAATTTTTTTTTCCCTTTGGTTTGCTAGTTCCCTTGTTCAGAAAAGTATTGCATAATAATATACCGAAAATATCAACTAGATGTATGATTATTGCATTTTTTATGCGAACGATTTAAAAAAAAAAAGTGTATTTGGTTCAGCTTATTTGGTATTCATGGGTTGGGAAGTGTTTTTATTTAAGCTAGATTCACTTGTTCAAATAATGGGATCTGAGGGGAAATCAACCGGCCATAGCATTGATTAATTGGATACAAATGCATGATCAATGGATTCAGTGGTGGCTGAATCACGTCCCACTAGTTAGTCTGAGCCCTTAGTTTGTATATTACCTTTCGATCTAAACGAGCAGCCTAAAGAAGATGTAGATATGGTACACCAGCCAAGAAATGAGCGAGTGATGTCAATTCCTACACCACCGTCACCTAGCAGGGGGAGCATATTGACAAATATGGTGAGGCCTGTGCAGAGAGGGTGACGGACATTATTGGGCCGCTTTAACAATAGAGGTGGATGCCCTATAACGAACGAAGGTTAAATGCATGCACCTTTGAGATATGAACTTCAAGATCGTGAAGCGAAGGGCACCTGATAGATACTTGCCGTCAAAGACTTCGACGAAAATTGACACGGATAACGATACAAATATATTGTTGTAATATATTTAATTATGTTTTGAAGTTTGATTATATATTTAAGTCTAATATAATATATCTAATTCAATCATGCATTAAAGTTTGAATAAATACTTGTTTGATTAAACACTTGTCGACCACAATTACATGAATTTAACAAGTCTACATCAGTGACTCAGACCCGCACCAGGGTGAGGGTACTTACTAGTGTGGCCCGAACCCTGACAAAGGGCACAACTCCTTCGTCATTGACTATCACTTGAATCCATTTCATTGCGGTAATGAGTTGATTTGGGTTTTCCTGGTTTATTAAGCTTTAAACTTGGGTTTGGAATAATTAACGGACTTGGATTGCGGCCACGTCAATTTGTGACCGACGACGACAAATTCTTCGTCACATGCTTTACAAAAGTTGCCTATGTTGTATAATTTATCAACATAAGCTCTCCAATCAATACTGACACTATTACAAGATGCAATGACATGAACACATGGGAAATTACACTGCTGAAAAGCACCACAGTCACAGTACTTTGTCCTTTGATCAACCTTGTAACCATTCCCTGACGATAAATTCTTGCACTGAAATAATTTATTTACTCTTCTAAAATTAAACACTTGCACCCATAAGTATGAGTATTCGAAATTAAATAAGTGTATATCAAACATTATGGCAAAATACTATAGTGCAATAATTACCTGCAATGATTCGAATTTTGGGATCATTTCTTCGAGTATTTTTGTGAGATAATTAGAGAATTCATGTCCCGCGTTTCTTCAAGAGTGCACATTCCTTCCTCGCTCAATAAACAAAGCTATCGTCTTAAAATACATCTCTTAAACCAATGCCATAAGGAGAAAATTGCGAGCCTCCAAAAACTTGGAGTTCATCGATTCGGTCAAGTTGGTTGTCATATGAGAGCAACGATGCCCACCATCAAATGCACAAATCCATTTTTCTCTTGGAATAGCATCTATCCAAGTCGCATAATCTTCGTGGTGTTGATGTAGTCTTTCCTATCGACGATTGTACTACTTGATTGTGCTCGAATAACCTGCCCATTTGTTGACAATCAAGTTAGTATGAAATAAACCAGTAAATCATAATTTGCAAGTACAACTAAAAGCACACACAAGTGTAACTTACCAACACCCTTTGACTGCATCTTTATCATTGGAAATTCTCCCTTTGCAGAGATCATCCGTTGCACCATAATCATTTTTCATGTCTCCAAAATCCGTTGCACACATACTGTCAACATCAAAGGTGCGTAGGAAAGGCGGTATATCATACGATTGTTCATTGTTGAAAGCATTTTTACTNATTTTATGCATTAATTGATATAATGGAAAAGTTTAAAATCGGTCCCTATTTTCCTAAACGACTATTTTCGAAAGATAATAATGGACTATGAGTATTCCCACCAAGTAGTAAGCAGCCTAGTGAGCTTTGCGTACGACCTAGGCGTAGGCAGTTAGCTAGGGTGTTTCAAGACACATTTATATGGATTGACTCTACGTTCACACATAATCTGTTTTTACTACCTATTTAACCGCCCACTCTCATCCATCAATTAAAAGAAATCGTGTGACACACACTTGCACGCACTTTTCTCTCTCCTCCCTTTCCCAATTCAAACCAAACCAAAACTCATTCTCCTCTTACTCGCGTGAAATCATGACAAACGAGAAGGAATGACGGCTTCGACGTTAACTTTGACTTCAAAGACCGCCCATGTAAGACAACGTCGGTGGAAGAACAGCTCTGAAAGGCGCCCAGGTAAGAGGATTTGTTTTTGGTACTTTAAAAAATTACTATTTTAGGGATTGAGTTTGTTAAAATAGGAAAGTTGTTTGTTTAGTGAGAACAAAAATGTACGATTTCGGGAAATGAATAGGGTTTTCTTGATGATTTGGGTGTAGGTTTGGTTTGTTTACTAAAAACAACATTGTATGATTTGGGAAAAAATGAACAGGGTTTATTGTTGATGATTTGGATGTGAGTTTATTCGATTTGTTTAATCATTTTCAAATGTTTGTTCAATCGTGTGAATGCGCTTGTTTACTTTACTTTTTTTGTGTTTATTTATGTATGTCTTGATGTGTGTTTACTATTGCTAGTTTGTTATGTTCTCAATTTGTATTTAATAGTTTTTTTTAAGTTTGTTTGCTTTGTTTTTACCGTTTGCTCATGTATGTATGTATGTATGTAAGTTTGATCACTAGACTCACAAGTTTGTTCACAAATTTTGTTTTCACAATTTGTTCAGATGCTTCTTACTGTTTGTTCAAATGATCATATATTTTTATTTTACATTATTCATGTATTGTGTTTATTATTTTCTCGTGTTTGTTTATTTGTTTTTATAAGTTTGTTTGTTTTGGTTATACTATTTTTTCGTCTATCTATATAAGTTTGTTAATTAGATTCACAAATTTTGCTTTTTATCAATTTATTTAGTTGCTTCTCATTGTTTGTTCACATAGTGATATATGTTTATTTTTAATTGTATTAGTTTGTTCACTAGATTCACAAAGTATGTTTATAAAGAGGTTGTGCTTGTTCAATATGTTTGTAATTATTTCTTTGTTCTTCATATAGTGTTTGTTCAATTTGTTTGTCACTGATTGTTTGTTATGCATGTGTTATGTAACGACCTGGAAATCGTTACTGGCACGTAAGGGACTAATTTCCTTACGAAAGTCTCTTAGGAACGCTTTTCGTAAACACATGCATCTTAATTTTAATTAAAAAAACAAATAAAAACCTTCATTTTCTTACTAAACATAAACTCTTTTATAATAAAATACAATCGTACATGCAAAATACGTGGCTGATCCAAAGATCCTGCTTATATATAATTGGAGCACTCTAGACATGACCCTAAAACTAACATGTCCTAAAAATAGCTTCACCTCAAGGTGACTGCTGACTCACGAATCCTGGCATCATTACAACTGACCATGAACTCCATGCACCACTACTTCTACATCTTAACCTGCAATTGGAGGGGTAGGTTGAGGGATGAGAACTTTAGGGGGAGAGCCTTAGTGAATGACGACCCACATGACAACATGAGACATTTCGAAAACATGACATGTAGACAATATACATAATATAATAACAATCATGAGAACATTTATATAATAATACATAGTATGTAAAAACATTTAAAAACATAATTAACTGATAAGTTTTCTAGATAAGCAATCTGAGCATTACAGTTTAGTTGTTTCTAAAATGTCCGGGCTTTCTGACTTTGCCCTAATCTATATGACATGATACATGATACATTATACGTGATACATGACATTAAGCCTCACGAGCTGCCTATGTTCAGGTTTCACGGTCTTATCCTAAATTTACATGAATACTATTCTACGTTACAATCATACAAGGTATATCAGGGTCAACGTGAGTTGTCGTTGACTTACACTTCTATCCTAGATCCACTCCTATGAAAATAGTTTAAATAAATTAAAATAACATGAACGTGATAAACATATTAACTGATAGCATAACATGATCAACTTATTCATAAACGTCCATACACATGCAACATGAAATATTTAATGCAATAAAGGTTTATGGTCCTATTTACGTAGTTCTAAAATGGTTTTCATGACTTTCTAAAAGTACTTCATAAATATTTTTGTAAATAAATTCATAAAATAACTACTTTCATAAATAAGGAAAATAATAACTAACTTCATAAAATAATAAGTTTCATCTCCTAGGATTTCATAAAAGCATATAAATAAATAATTTCTTAAAAAAATATATGGTCTGAAAATAGATTATGAAGAAAGTCACTCACCTTAAATGACTGACGACTAAGGAACACGAATGTTGAGAGTTCCTGATACCCTACGCGGCACAGACAGAAGAACGAGATGGAGAAAGAATAACATATAACTGGAGCGAATCGTCTCACTAAAAGCGAAACCTTCAAGCTCTTGAGTGAATTAGCAAGTGTAAACACTCATTAGATAGATGTCTATAATTATCTTAAGATGGAAAAAATATTGTACTTTTATTTTCCTTCATCAAGGTTTTTATCCTGAGCTTTTTTTTATAAGGTTTTTAACGAGATAGTTTGCACCTGAGACAGGACATGAATACAAAGAGAGAAAGACACAAAATCTTATTTAGCAACATGTACAAAAACTTGAGTCTCAAGGCAGAAAATTAGTGTTTTTTTTATCTCCGTTTTTGTGAGGCATGAGGACACAACCTTTCATATTAGGATAATGTGTTTTTCTTTAATTTTTCTATTAAATTAATGTAATAATGATATTTTAAGTCATTTTGAGTATATTTTCTATCTTGTCTCTACTAAACCAAACAAGATATAGATATAAATAATTGAGTCTTGTACACTGTCACTAAATAGAATACAAAATTAACTTGTACTTTTATTTTTTATGTATTTGTCCTCACGTCTCTGTATTCTTGTCATCTATCAGCAACCAAACATAGCCTAATAGACATTTAATGAGAAGTGTTATAAAAATATATGATTAGGTGAATGCCATTAATTAGTGAGATATCTTAAAATTTGATATGTTTATATATTCTTCACCCTTAGCTTATAACTAGTGCTTTGGATACTCAATGTAATATACACCTTTAAAATTAAGAATAACACATTTTTCGTTATTATCTCTCTATCTTCTCTATTATTTTATCCTAACATTATTCTCATTAGTTTTACCACAGCTTTGCAATATTACTTATTATCGGCCTATAATTATTATGATATATAAATACTAATGGCGCGATTAATATGTTCAACACTACTAGAAATATTACTATTACCGTCCTAAAATTACCGTCGGTTATTTTTCGACGGTATTACCGTCGGCATTTACCACTTTACGGACGGTAATCGGTTCGCGGAAAAAAAAAAGCAATATGTCCATTACCGTGGGTAATAGCCGCCTTTACCGTCGGATATATCTGACGGTAAGAATTTTATTTAAAATTTTTCATTTTGGCTCCAAAATGTTGGGTTACCGTCGGTGTTGCTTAGATCCGACGGTAACTTTATGAATAAAAATGCTGTTTTTTGGGAATCAAGTTACCGTCGGTAATTACCGACGGTAATGTGTTTAATAAAATGATGCGTTTTATTTTATATTATTACCGTTAGAATTCACTGGTTACCGTCGGATAAATCCGACGGTAATCTTTCAGAAAAATACTTAAGCGAATTTCCTTTCTCTTCTTCTCATTACAGCAACTTCTTTCTCCTTTTTTCTCCTTTCTCTTCCCTTCTCTTCTTCCCCACTCACCACCATAACACCACCGTGCCACAACCGCGCCACCACTGTGCCACCACCGCGCCACCACCGTGCTATAGGTATGTTGTCTTGCATTGTGGGTAGCTATTGTTTTCTTTTTTTCACACCACCGTGCCACCACCGTGCTACAGGTATGTTGTCTTGCATTGTGGGTAGCTATTGTTTTCTTTTTTTCACACCACCG
>QANU01039683.1:63246-85654 GCA_003254905.1 Nissolia schottii | reverse complement strand
CGGCAGGTGGAAGCCCACCGCAGTGAGGTCAGGACAGTGTCGGCCTACACTGGAGGTGTGAGGTTATTCCGTCATACTAGTGTCACAGAGGACATTACTATGGTGGGAATAACACCCATTCTGTTATGCTGCTATATTCTGTTACACTGCTGTATGCTGCTATGTTGTTATATATTCTGTCATGCTGTTTTATTCTGTTATTCTGCTGTATTCTGTTAAACGTGTTACGCTGATGATTCTGCTGCATGTATTCTATTGAACTCTGTTATGTCTGTATTGGGTGATTCTGTGATACATATTTGAGTGACTCTGTTATGCTGAAAATGTTCTGATTTTATGCTGCTATTTAGTCTGATTTGAATAAATAATCTGCTGTTATGTCGTACCGTCAAGAGCATGCTCGAGACGGTTTTGTATATGCCGAATTGCTAATCAGCACGAGAACGTAGTAAGCAAGAGTAGTTCCATGTCACATAGTAATGCTGATAAAGCCGTTCAGATAGGCCAGATAATAAATGATAGGCTGTTTTATATATATATATATGTTCACCTAGAGATCTCTGAGCGGCCTGAAGTCCAACATAATATAATACACGATGCAGGAACTAAGTTATTCCACTGAGAACCTACCGTTCTCATCCCCCACTATTTTATGACTTCAGGTACAGAAGAGGACGAATCTTGCTTTGAAGATGCAGATGAACCGCCGGTAGAGCCATGAGCGGTTAGGAGTAGATAGAAGTTTAGAGATTTGCCCAGGGACATACTGAGTAGCATTCCAGTAGTCCGGGTATTTTGATGTGATGTACTCTGATCTATGTATGCAGTACTACAGTTTATGTGTACGTGATGTATATGGTATTTACTATGTATACAGATGATGTAACTTTGTATGGTGAACCCTATGGATGTGTATTGCCTGTTCTACTTATTATAATGTTATCCGCTTTGTTATTATATTGGTTTATTTCCAACGCATGGCTCTATTTCAGTATTAATGTAAAATAAGTACAAAGTTTAAAACGGGTCCTTATTTTATAAGCAACCACTATTTTCTAAAAGACAACTACGGACTAAAGCATTCCGATCAGATAGCAAACAACCTAGTGAGCATTGTTTACTACGTACGGGTAAACAGTTAGCTAGGGTGTTTCACATCTGCCTTTGCTTTTCTGCTTCTTTTTTCCCGTTTGCTCTTTGTTTCCTTTCTCTGTGGGATTTCTCTTTGCTTGTATCCATCTTTAGAATATTTTATAAGTCCTACAAAAGTGGGGAATTTAATCAGATAATTCATTAAACTTAAGCAGACAGGTGCCTTTTCAATATGTGTAAATACGTAAATTCGGCACTTATCATTCATCATCTTCATTATCTGTAATTTTTAATATCCACAAACATATAATTAATTATAGAATAAATTTAATAACCAAGTAAATTTAATAACATCTTAAAATTTAACTCTTATTAGTTAACAAAGATTTTTTTTTCTTTTCTGATACACAAGATCTTCTACACGAGCCTAGCGTAGAACATACCTTTCCATCTCTATTGATTTTAAGATGATTATAGAATCATAAATCTAAAATTAATTATTTTCATAAAGACTTTATTGCAATGATGTGGATAATTAAATAAAAATTAATAGATAATTTTAATAACCTGATCTCTTATTAGTTAACAGAGAATTTTTTTCTGATACACAAGATCCTCAACGCGAGACAAGTATAGAGCATACTTTTCCATCTCTATTAATTTCAAGATGATTATAGAATTATAAATATAAAATTAACTATTTTCATAAACACATTAATTAAGACTTTATTGCAATGATGTGGATAATTAAATAAAAATTATTAGATAACTTTAATAACCCGATCTCTTATTAGTTAACAGAAATTGATTTTTTTTCCTGATACACAAGATCCTCTACACGAGGTGAGCGTAGAGCATATTTTTCCATCTCTGTTAATTTTAAATTAATTATTATCATAAAAAAGTAATAATTAACAGTACCCAAATCATCGTCAGTTTCATCATCTTCAGACATATCACTTTCATGTTCACTCCAACTGGCATCATCATCTTTGTTTGCGAACATCTCATCGTCCAATAGTAATGTTAGTACAATGTTATCCTGCTACACTGGATTTGTACTCGAACCACTTTCATTATCAACATTAGGAACAACCTCCTCAAAGTTGACAAACAATTCAATGCCACTGATACTTGCCTTATAAGTCTCATATAAATAAAACATTTGTCGCACTTGGAGGTCATTCGATATTGTAATAGGACGATATTTACCAACTCCATTAATGAAAGACACAAGAGTCTTATATCTGATTCTCTCGACTCTCCTATTAAAATGAGAACAAATTGCAGAATGTAAATCAGAGAATGACATAGAGGGTCAAATTATAACAAACTTTGCATTATTATCACTAACAAGCTCAACTTCTTCAACATCAGACTTTTGCACCGAACCATTATAAAAAATAAAAGTGGCAATGTCTTCCCTACTCATTTTTTTCTTTTTGACAGTATTCAAAAAGCTACATAAATATGAAGAAGAGGAAAAGAAGAAAAGGAGAAGCCGATGAACTTTTGTGATGGGAGAATGAAATAAGTGACTTCATATATATAGCCGAGCAAGAGAGGGGATAGCCGTGGGAAACTTATAGTACGAGCTACGAAGCTCCTGAAATTGGCATTACTGCCACTGATTTCAGTCCCTGCAATGTCTGCCACCGTCGTCCTGAAATTGGCACCTCTACCACTAATTTCAGATAGAGTTGACTTCCTGAAATTGGCATTACTACCGCTGATTTCAGAGCCCTGCCACTCTGCCATTGCAGTTGTCGTCCTGAAATCAGCACCTCTGTCGTTGATTTCAAGTTTTTGAAAAATTACATTCTTAAAATCCCTAAAGGGGTTACCGATTTTAGGTTCTCAAAACCATACATATATAAATTATCAATCCAACCCATATATTAGAGATATCAAATTTTGAAAGCATTTTGTGGTCTTAAACCCATAGATCTTGTCCTGCACTAATTATAAGAAGTTGTATTCAGCAGGAAAAAGAAAATGTCTAACTTAATTTCTGTCTTCTTTCAAAACTAATAATAAAAAATAAAATCCAAATTTATTATATTAAAGAAATGAAGAGAAAAAATGGTTTTTTTCCCTTTATTGAATGTTTAAATAGTAAACATAAGCAAAAGAAAATCGAGTAAAAATAACGGGTTCCACTTTGTGAAAATTATAAAAATGGAAATTCGACGAGTGTACTTTTTTCCGCCCTTATTTAATGAACTCCAAAAAAGACAAAGTTAACGTAATTATATTTTTTCAAATTGATGATAACTTTCCATTCTTTTACATCAATATATGTATACATATCAATGTCATTTTCCATCATAAGAGACACAACAACAGAAAGTTAGGTCTTGATGTAGCAACATGCCAACCTTTCGTTAGTGGGAGATATATGCTATACCTAGCGAACTACTCTCTCCGTTTTACTTCTTTATTGTAACTTTCATTTTTTAAATATATTAAAAAATTAATATTTTTAGAGATAATTATATCAAGATACATTAATTTTTAAATATATTAAAAATGTGAAAGTGATGAATAAAGTAGACCAAATGAAATACATAAAATTCTTATGAAAAAAACAATTTTAACATCTCATATTTAGGCATGCTTATAATAAAATTAATTCTCATAAAATTTATTTAATGTAGAATTGCTCATTTATAAATTTTATTAACTTTATTGTATGTATGACAAATAATAATATGGTACACTTAATTTTATCTAAGAATTTTCCGAATTACATTACCATATAAGTAGTATAACTTTACTTTCCTCCTACTTTTTAGTAGGAACAATAGCAGTAAAAGAACAAAATTGACTCAAGTTTCCCCTGCATTAAATTTAACAGACACTAAAAATCATGTTTGGACCACGAAAAAGATATTAATGTACTCCCTCATTAGCTTCTTTTCCATTGTGTTCGTCTTTGCTGGCATAAAATCTTCTTTTATATATATGTGGCCATATTAATTTGGTGACTATCCTGTCCTTTTCATTTTGGGAGGAAACCAGATTTTAAAGGCCGTAGAGGGATCAGGCATAACTCTTCTTGCATTGTAGATAAGCTTCAATAAAACGGTGGTCCTTAGGAATCGATCTAAAATTCTGGTACACTTTAAAGATTCAAAATTTTCTTAAGATATAATTATCTACATTTTTAATTTAATTTAAAGAGTGAATCCTTTCAAATAAATTTTATGTCATACATTGTCAAGTTTCATCTCCCACCATTAATATATAAGGTAGAACTCATGTATGACATAAGTAACAAAAAAAAAGTAATCGTACAAAATGAAACTTAATATCACATGACACAAAATTTAATTGAGAGGCTTAATTTCCTTTAATTTAATATAAAGATATTTATATTGCATGAAACGATTATTTTTTACTAAAATTCATTCTCCCTTCAGGACGAGTAAATGGTTTGTGCGTTTCACCTTTCAAGGCACGTTAAGTGAAATTTTCGCTTTTAGTTTTGCTCGGTGGTGGCGTTAACAAAAAGTTTAAAAGAGAAAAAAATATATGGTAATAAATTTAGGGTTTTTGTTAATAAGTGACATAGGTTAAAAAATTTAAAGCAGTAAGATTTAATTGAAAAAATAACATTTTTAAGTCTTCCCATTTAATAAAAGTATTAGAATTTTTAAATCATTTCACTCTAAATCCCGTAAGCTAAACTCCTAAATCTATTATAGATTGACTGCAAATTCTTTATTAAAAGTTGGGTTAATTTTTAGTGAACTGAAGTTTTGTCTCACTTTTACTCATAGTGTATCGGAAGAATTTATATATGAAGAGTTCAAACTCTTACTACTATTTAGTGGAATTGAATTTCAATTAACAATTGGTTAAAAAGAAAATATGGGTCTAACTATAAAGAACGCCTTCAACTTTCAAAAAGCTAAGTCTCACTGGTAATATACAATTAAATTATTATTATTTGACTCAATTAATATTAAAATGAAAGTTTAATATATTATCTAATAAATTAAGGTTTAAATATGTTTTGAGTTACTCACGTATTCTTAATATTCAGTTTAAGTCCTTAATTTTTTTTAAACATATCATAAACCATATGATTTTAGTTTCTACAGAGACATCATTAATTGCTAGCGCAATTAACAGAGTGTTACGTCAAAAGTGTTATGTGAGCAAAATAAATACATTTAACGTATAACTCGCTATTTAACTAGAAAGTGCCCCCAAATCATGACCCACCAATCACACATAATCGAGTCAAATAATGAGTTGTGGGTCAAGTTTGGATCAAATTATGAGTTGGGTGAATTTATATTGTTCACATGATATTGTTAATGTGACACTCCATCATAACAAAGTTCCACCAAAGAGAGTGGCTAACATCACATAATCTCACTATCGATATGAACTAAAATCATGTAATTTATATGTTTGCACCAAAATCAAAATACAAAATTTTTAAAAACCTAAAATAAATTTTAAAAATTTGTATTTTAAAAATTTGTTGGGACATGAAATTACTTAATATGTTTAAGCCAATAATTAATATAAAAACTGCAAGTTGTGCAGAATTTATTTGACCTACTCGTTGTGTCAAAATCATATTCTAATTTAACATAAAGTTTTGCTTGTAGTTGGCCTTCACATATGTGCCGATAAACTCGAATAAATGACAAAAGTCCAAACATTGCCCATAGATTCCAAAACTAGAAAAACAAGATAAAAGCTACCCAACTTTATCTTTTTTTTTCTCCTTTTTCTTTATTCTTTCCCCCTTTTTTTAGCCAGCACTGGCTAATTATATCATATAATTAATCCATAAATTGGTAAAGCAACCTTTATGGTATTTTGTTTATTCGTAAGGACAGGCATATGTCAAGCTCAACTGGTCTACAAGTGTACCTGGAATCTGAGTCAGGGAATAACCAAAGAGATATTTCATGGTTTGCTATCGAAGGCAGGAGGCCACAAAATTTTGTATGCAAATGTTGCTGTTAAGGGACCCACTTCATGTGTGGTACCATTAATTAAATTTGATTACTACTCACTTGTTTGTGGCCTTTCTGTCTGTCCCACCCTTTTACCATTCCTCTGCTCTAACTACTTTTCTGATTGTCCCTTCCTTCCTTTCCTTTTATATGTGAGCAACATGGGCCTATTTTTTCTGTTTGCACCGTAAATGTGCCACCGCCAGCATATCCCCATTTTGGCTTCATCAATTGGTCGACTAGACCTTTGCTATATCTAAATGTCCCCATGAAACTTACTTAAACTCAATCGCATGTAAATTAACATTTGGACAATTTTCACATGAAAATATGGATTTCATTGTAAAGAGATAAAATGTTGTGGTCTGAATTGATTGTGTTCTCCCCAAATTAAAATCCAAACACGTGCTTCTTCTTAATAATCAAATTATAATCTTTTTAAATTTAAAATATTAATTATAATAACATAATTACACAACATTCAAAAATTATTTAATAGATTCAAGTAAAAGTTTAAATTAGAAAAAATTATAAACACACTAATTATTAGAATTTATCATTTCTTAATTCCAAGATGTGGATCAGTGTAAAAAGATAATGATGGCCACCTAAACACTAAATGTTTTGAAAAATAGATGTAATCAATGCCTAGAATATTAAAAATTAATTTTTTTGACTTTATTTATTTGTAACGTAGGATTTAGAAGGATGATATACACTTCACTCAATAAAAATATTCTCAAAATTTTATGAGAGATTGGTCTATTCGTGAGTTATGAGGAAAAGAGAATGGAAGTCATCGAAGAAAAAATAAAGGGGGGGGGGGGAAGGAAGTTATTTAAGGAATGTTTCTTATCTTTATTTATGAATGTAAAATAGATGAGGGAAAAGAAAATTAAAGGTTTATAATATATTTTTATAATTTTATTATTTTAAAAATAGATAAATATTATTAATAGAATTATGATAATAATATTTTAACATTTTAATATGAAAAGAGAATAAATTATATTAAAATTCCCCTATTTAAAAAAATCATGAAATAAGGGCTTTGGAGGGTTAGTAAAACCCTCCCTCCTAAAAAAACAAAACCCACAATAAATCAAGGTAAAACCTTATCAAGCTTTACCATATTAAAATTGAATTGAAGGCACCGCTTAAACCTTTCTCGGATTTATTACATATATGTGGCTTCTAAATGATTTATTTTCCATAATATGGTCCATGTAAAAAATTTACAATTGTATGGGCCTGGAGTCTGAATTTGCTACACTCTGTGACAAATTCAGACCTTTTTTTTTTTTTTAAAGTCTGAATTTGCCACACCCTATGACGAATTTAAACTTTTTTTTAAAAAAAAATGTCTGAATTCGCCATAGAGTGTGGCAAATTCAGATTCTAAATCATACAATTGTAATTTTTTGTTTCAAACCATATTTTGGTATACAACTTATACCAGAACCATAGAAATGCAAAGTGGCCACATTTCTCGCGGAGAGTCTGTGGAAGTGCACCTTTTTTTACACCAAAAAGAGAAAAGGACAAGCAAAAAGTCTATGCAACTTTTCTAAGTAGGAGCCTACCAACATTTGATAGTGCAAATGCAATGGGATAATCTTAATTCCTTTAAAGAAAGAAAAAAAGAAAGAATTATATGCCTATAGCTATAGAGGCATCATGCACAGTGGATTCGGAAAAGGCATGGACAGGAACATAACAATAGAAACAGTACTTCAATCATATAATACGTGTAAACCACTTCAGACATAACCATGCATGTGCAATATGCTACTGTAATGTTAACAACAGGAAAATACTACTTTCTCCCTTTCATTTCATAATAACATAATAAGAAGCATCTATTTTTTATTTTTAGATTTATTTTTTGTTTTAATATTTAGATAAAATTATATTTAGATACATTAGGTGCTTAAAACTAAAATAAAAAATTGTTGCACACTGAAAAGGATACAAAAACACAGAAAGAAAAACTTGCAGCTCAATAATGAGAGACTGTACTAAAGTTATGATGAATTAGAAAAAAAAATTGTGTTATTTGTATTCATTTGATATTAAATATTATATTGACTCATAATTTATCTATTATTAGATGAGATCTCAACAAATATAAATTCATTAAAATCTCATCTAATAATAAATAAATTGTGAGTCAATGCAGTATATTCTATGCCAAATAGATGCACAATAAAATTTTTCATTAACAAAATAAAATTTTTATTAATGACACTTTATTAGAGTTATTTTAAGCTTATTAAAATGTTTATTTGTGCTTTTTTTTCGTAAAAGTTTGATTTTTTACCTCATCAATAACATAGTTCAAGTATAAAATATATATAATAATTGCAACAAAATAACATAATAATGTTGGTAGCTTAGTTATAATGATGTTTGCTTATTTAGCTTGATGTACTAAATTTCAAGGAAAGGGTTTAATGCTCAGTAAAACTCAAAATTTAGAGGGAATAAATTGGTGGTTTTCCAAGGAGAGAAACTAGAATTACTCACGTGTCACACGCTAGTTTTGTCATTGTATTTTGTTACCCTTCTTTATTTTCTATAATTGGGCCGTCCTTAATCAGGGCCCAAGTTTCTCGGCTCATTTCAGCAACTCAAAAATTGTTATTTGCTTGGACATAAAAAAAAAAACAGTAACTATTTGTTGTGACAGCGGATAATGATTTTATAGTCTAAATATTTTTTCTGGACTCATTCCATCCTCAAGTGTGCAAGTTGGGTATGTTGGACATATTGCTCCCAACTTGAGGGGCATGAGGACAAGAGTCAGTTTCAAAATTAAATTTGTGGTAAATTAATTTCTTTAGAATTTATTTTAGTGTAAAGCAATTTATGTTTGGTAGTTCCTCTAAAAATAATTTTGAAAAAATTAATAAAATAACACTTCTTCTAAAACTAATTATAGAGGCTAGAATCAAATTTGAGAAATAGCGCGGACAAAAATAAGAAGCAAAATGAATTGTATGCTTCATTTTAGATGATTCAGACCATTTTCTAAACATGTTATAGTTATCAGTTAGGATTAGTAATTTCTGATGTAATAAGTTAGTTTTCTTGATGTAAGCATTGAATTAGTTAGTTGAAAGTGAAGGAATGAAAGAACAACACAGCTAAAGAAGCAATGAAAAGTTAATAATTGATGAAATGGATAGGAAAAAACTGGGCTTAAGCTTTGGGTCATAGGAGCCCTAACTATAATGTCATCTTTTGTAGCATGCTACGTTTTTCTTTTCTGGTCAATGCCTTGTGGCGAAAACAAAACGCGGGCCAGACCCCCCCAACTCTAACAGTGGGTTGGAACATGACCCGAACCCAAGGAGAAGCCACTCTAATGGCCCACCAGCTATCTCTGCTGCTACGACAGCAAGGATTTGGGTAGGCCACGCAGGGAAAGATTTGCGATGCCTCAAGCTAGGGAATTTGCTTCCCTTGGACACCAGAGGATACCAAGAGAGTCTTCAAGAATTTGTGAAATCTCCCAAAAGAATTTTTAGTTTTTTACCGTTCACAGCTTCCACGACTTCCAGACACTTTGATTCGATGAGAATCTTCGAGCAAGGACGAACATCTAGTGAGACAGCTTCCACGAGTTTGTTGCTGGTATGGAGGAGGATGGCATGAAGGTTCCAGTGTGGGTTGACAATACATGGACTATGGTGGATAGAAATTTGGTAGATATGAATCATGTTGGTTTGGTGAAGGTTTGGACAGTGGTGGTTGATACCAAACCCCCATGTTAATAACCCACTCAAGTGTTTTTCATTCAAACTCACTAACACCTAAAAGGTGCAACATTCACATAATATAGAAGAAGAGAATTTTTTTAACAAAAGACTTTTCATTCATAAACTTTTATGTATCATAACTAGGATGCATAAACACTTTATACATAACTCACTTGAACTCATATGTTTCATTTGCACATAGCTATGGCCTTTATATAGGCATTTTACAACTCTTATAGGATAACACGTGTTGTGTACAAATCATCAAGATGAACCTTATCGCTTATTGTTGATAAACCTTATCAACTTATCCAAACACTTGTAAAATTTGATAAGTATGACGAGTTGTAGATAAATATTATCAAGTTGCAAACTTTGATTAGTCAAGCTTTGATTAAATATCCAACATTATTTATATGCTTGGATCTCCCATGAAGCACTGGATTCTTGCAAAGTACGATAACTGACTTGTTATCACATAATATTGTCATGGGAGATTTTTGTTTCAGATTTAATTTTTCAAGAATTCTTCTTAGCCATATGGCCTGTGTAGCACAAGTAGACGCTGCTATATATTCTGCTTCTGCTGTAGAAAGTGCAACAACTGGTTATTTCTTGGATGACCATGATATTACACCTGAGCCAAGATTGAACTCATACCCTGAAGTGTTTTTTCTTGTGCTGTGTCTCCTGCCCAATCACTATCTGTGTATCCAACAAGATTTACATTTTTAGTAGTTTCATAATAAATTCCATCGTTTAGGGTACCTTTAATATATCGAAGAATCTGTTTAACTTCTTGCAAATAACAGGTGCGTAACTCCTCCATAAATCTACTAAGTAATCTAACGCCAAAAACTATATCTGGCCTGGTAGCTGTTAAATATCTTAGGCTTCCCATTATGCTTTTGTAGTAAGTGGGACCAATAGCTCTTCCTTTATCTTCTATAATCAATTTGAACTTTTCTTCTACTGGAGTGGAAACTAGCTTTGAATTCTCCATCTGAAATTTCTTCAAAATATCACTAGCATATTTCTTTTGAGAAATAAAAATTCCATCATTTTTCTAATCGACCTCGATGCCGAGAAAATAAGATATCAGACCCAAATTTGTCATTTCAAAGTGCTTCTCCATAACCTCCTTGATTTCTACAATCATCTTCATATTGTTCCCAGTCAAAATCAAATCATGGACATAGAGACACACAATCAAAATATCATCAGGCTTAACTGATTTGATGTAAAGAGTATGCTCAAATGGACATCTTCGAAAACCATTCTTAACAAAGAGAGAATCAATTTTCTTATACCATGCTCTTGATGCTTGTTTTAGACTATATAATGTTTTCTTTAACTTGTAGACTTTATCTTCACCTCCAGGGACTTCATAACCTGCAGGTTGCTCAACATACACTTCTTCTTCTAAAGTGCCATTTAGAAATGCAGACTTAACATCCATTTGGTATATCTTCTATTTATTTTGAGAATAAAGGGATATAATCATGCAAATAGTGTCTAAACTTGCAACAAGAACAAATAATTCAAAATAATCAATAACTAACCTGGCTTTGAAACGATCAATTTCACCATTAGGTTTATACTTTGTCTTATAAACACACTTTACTCCAATTGGCTTCTTGTCTACTGGAAAGTCAGTCAATTCCCATGTATTATTTTTCTCAATTGCATGAATTTCTTCATCCATTGTTTTCTCCAATTCTTATTACTAGAGGCCTCATCAAAAGTAACTGGCTCACAATCTACAAATAAAGTAAAGTTGATAATCTCTTCATTAGAAAGATCGTTGTCATTATTGACAACATAATCCTCCAATTTGTTTGGTATTCTTTTGTTTCTCTAAGGTCTGCTTGAAGATTCTAGTTATGATAATGTGCCTTCTTGTCCATTTTCTTCTACATAAACTTCTAGAATCACCTCAGGCTTTTTTTGAGCTTGAGAAGACCATCCCACATTCCCTTTTCATCAAATGTCACGTCTCGACTAATAATCACCTTCTTTGTCTCTGGGTTGTACAATTTGTATGCCTTTGAATTTGAACTATAGCCTATGAAGATGCACTTTTTGCCTTTATAATCCAACTTCTTTCTTAGCTGTTCTAGTACATGGGCATAAGCGATACATCCAAATATTTTGAGATGGCGGATTGATGGTTTCCTTCTACTCCAAGCTTCTTCTGGTGTCTTATCACAAACACTTTTTGATGGACACCTGTTCAAGATATAAACAGTAGTAACAACTGCTTCTACCCAAAATTCTTTAGGCATCTGTTTGAATTTTAGCATACATTTGACTATATCCATGATGGCCACGTTCTTCCTTTCTACAACTCCATTATGTTGCGGAGTGTATCTAGTAATCATCTGATGTGGTATTCCATGCTGTTGAAAGAAGTTTATATAAGCAAGATATTATGTTCCTCTATCTGTTCTCAAGATCTTAATTTTGCAGCCACTTTGTTTCTCCACAAATGTCTTGAATGATTTGAAGGCATCACAAGCCTTTGATTTTTGCTTCAAGAAATAAATCCATGTCTTTTTGCTAAAAACATCAATAAAAATGATGAAATATTTGCTACCTCCAAGAGTTGGTATATCGACAATACACAAATCTGAATGCACAATCTCCAATAGTTTCCTTGCTCTCCAGGATTTTTCAACTGGAAATGATTCTCTATGCTTCTTTCCCAATTGGCAAGTCTCACAAACAATTAGAAATTTCAACTACTAGCAAACCAGAAACAAACTCTTTTCTAGGCAGATAATTCAGTCCAGAAGAGTGAAAGTGTCCAAAACGCATATGCCATAGCCAGTTATCATCAAGAATAATAGAACTTAGGCACGAAAACTTATCATGTTGAATTTTTAATGGGAGGAGTCGGTTCCTAGTCATTTGGACCTTTGCATCAAGCCTCTCGTTCTTATCGATTAGTGTACAGTATCCTTGATGAATCTACATGTTGTAACCATTCTCTGATAGTTGCCCATGCTCAATAAATTGTAATGTAGACCAAGAACATAAAATACTTCAAAAATAAAATTGTGAGATCCATCTTTCAACTTTATTTCTATTTGACCTTTTCCCAAATAGGAATGTTTGTATTGTTACCAAACTTCACTGATGACTTTATTGATTCATCTAGTGAATAGAATAACTCTTTTTTTCCCACACATATGGTTACTACAACCAGTATCTAAGTACCATGTATTTTCATCTTCAATACATAAACTAATTGTCAAAAATAAACTTTGTGGATTAGAATGCTCACTAATATTTTGATACTGGTTCTCAGCGACATTTGCTTGAGTGTTGGAATTCTGGTTTATTGGTCTGACTTTGCGGTGTGCTGCTTTGTGTCCATACTTTCCACAGTTGTAGTAGTCAAAATTGGTTCTCTCCTGGTAGTAGGTGTCGCGTCCTCTTCCTTGATTAGTAGGCCCAAAATTATATCCACCTCTTCCTTGGCTTGGTGGTTTGAAATTTTTGCCTCTTCCTTGATTATAATTGCCACGACCTCTTCCTCTAAAAATTTTCTCTGCCTTTGCCTCGGCTGATGTATCCACAACTTCTTGTTACTCCTTCATGGCTTAATTCTACTTTGTTGTTAAGACTCATCTAACTCTTCAAAGCTTCTTCTGTTGAATTTTTTTATTTTCTCCAAAATTCTGGTCACGTGGCTTTCTATGCTTCCCTGCAACTCTGCTATTTTCATATTATCTGTATCGTATGATTCTATTATTATGGTCACCACATGATCAAACTTTATCGGTAAGGTGCAGAGAATTTTCTCCACTACCTTCTTGTCTGAAATCTCCTCTCCATAAACTCTCATCTTGTTGACAAGGTCAGTCACACGAGAAAAATATTGTTCAACAGTTTATGTATTAGACATTTCATACCTTTCATATTCTCGACGCAAGGACTGCAACTTGGATTTATGGGCCTTTTCAACTCCTTTGTATGACATCTTCAAAATTGTCCATGCTTCTTTGGCTGTTTTGGCATTACTTATTTTGCCAAACACCGAGTAATCTACTCCCTGGTGAATTTGTGCCAATACCAGTTGGTCTCGTCTTTGAACGGTTGCATCAACTCCGTCTTGAAGTCCTGGATCAATAAAGCTCCAAATATTTTGTGCCTTCAAGCGGGTGGACATCAAAAGCTCCTAGTAATAGTAATCTAGTTTCCCATCTAGTTTGGGACCAGGCCAAATAATATTGTAATTGTTTGCCATGATGACACTATGGAAATAAGTGTATGAGAGCTCTCTTGTTCCTCACAAACTCTCTAACATAATTGGAGCTAGATTAAACCATCTCTGATTCCAATATGATATCAAAATCCACATGTTAATAACTTACTCAAGTGTTTTTCACTCAAACTCACTAACACCTGACATGTGCTACACTCACACAATATAGAGGAAAAGAAGTTCTTCAACAAAAAATTTTCATTCATAAACTCTTATGCACCATAACTAGGATGCATAGACACTTTCATACATAATTCACTTGAACTCATATGCTTCATTTGCACATAAGTATTGCCTTTATATAGATATTCTACAACTCTTATAGGATAACATATTTATTGTGTATAAATCATCAAGATAAACCTTATCACTTATAGTTCACAAACCTTATCAACGTATCTAAACACTTGTAACACTTGATAAGTATGATGAGTTGTAGATAAATATTATCAAGTTGCAAACTTTGACTAATCAAGCTTTAATTAAATATCCAATAATGGTTGGTAATGGTATGAACTGGTTGGATGAGATGAAGGAGGGTAACGCTCTTGGTAAGGTTGGTAGTGGTAGGATGGTAAGGTCACCTTACCACATTGTCTTAGAGGTTCATTCCATCTTGTGTCCGATCCATTACCTGAAAAATAAGAGACACTAAACCACTGCGAACTAGGAAAATTGTTATAGTACATGTTAGTGAAAAATAATTTTTTTTACACAAAAAAATAAACATAAAAAGCAAAAACATGGAAGGTATTAGAAAATCCTAATCCTATAATTACCATATGCAAGGTATTAGAAAATTACTCTTCCATGGACGGATTCAAACACATAAAAAGAAATAAAGAGAAGGGAGTAGAGAGTAGAAAATAACGGAGAATTGAAATAAATGGAACTTGAATAAATTAACGAAAAATGTAATTGGCTTTGTGAATAATGGAAGGTTTGTGTTGTCAATACGAGCGCTCCAACAATCCTTGAAAAACTAAAAACTAAAAACTAAGCACTAACATAAATCTAAAGTGTAGAAAATTAAAGAGAAAAACTACAAAACCTAAACTATGGAGGAAGAGTATTGAGAGAGTATCAAGTTGTGATTGTGAGAAGATGTCTATTTATAGAGAATGAACTCAAAGTGAGTGAAAATCTCGCACTTCTAACATGGCAGTTGGTAAGACGACAATAACTTTGGCTACAGATATCAAATTGGGGTAATACAAGTCTTCAATTAAATCTAAGAGAAATATCTACAACTTTCTAGTTAAAACCAAATCGAGATTCGACTTCCATCATTGTGAAAAATCCGTGACAAAGTCAACGTTAAAACATGCTCAACAAATCTTTAACCAATTTTTTTTTTGGATTTAACTTCAAATTTGTATTATATGATCCAAATATTCTCTTCAAATCTCTTGTTTAATCAAATCTTCTTCTAATCTCCTTCAATTTGATCCTCTTGACAATTTATTTTTCTGGAATTAAAAAAAACTAAAAAGAAAAAAATATCTACAAATTGATTCCTAAGATAAAAAATTGTCTTAAATTGCATTTTTCTCAATTTTACAGAAGAGGATAATGTGTAAAACATATTAATTAAGCATTAAAATCATATATTTTTAGACTGCAATGTTCAATTATGAAATAATAAAATAGGGTATAAAACCCCTTGTCAATGATAGACCACCGTCGGCCGGCGAAAGATCACCTCTGGTCAGTGACAGACTGCCTTTGGCCGGTGATAGACCACCTTCAAACTAGCAACGGACCACCATCGGTTGACGACGAACCACCGTCCGACCAGCAATGGACTACCGTTGACGGGGAAGGACCACCACCGCCAGATGGTGACAGAACATCGTTGGACCACCATCAGACAGCATAGAACCATAGAATATGCAAGACAATAAAATAAGTTTGCAATAAATAAATAGATAGAGTTAGAGATATTGCAAACAATGATTTATCCTGGTTCGACCACCCTTGTGATCTACATCCAGTTCCCAAGCAACTTGCTCAAGTTTTTTCCACTATCATCAAGCTTCTAACTTAGGTGCTTGAAAAACCTTTACATCCAAGAGCACTCCTCACACTTAGGATCCCCCAGCATTGTGTTTGAGCCTCAAGAACTAATCCTTAGGGATTCCACACCCTAAGAAAATAGAGGGATACCTCACCCTCTTTACAAGTGTATGGAATTTGTGAAATAGAAACTCTCTCAAAGAGTGGATAATACAAATTGAAGCTCTACTAGGAGTATTGATAATATCTCTCTTTTGCTCTTATGATGATGAAAAATATTAATTCATTGATAGTATGAAGTATAAGGATGATGAGAATAAAAAGCTTGGTTAGAAATATGAGTTTAATGGGTATTTATAGAGTTTGTAAGTGTACTAACTGTTACTAGCCGTTACCCAATTATATTCTCATTTCTGTCCGTTGAAAACTAGTCATTTTTAGCTTCTGGAGCTTGGTCATTTAAATGGCACCTCTTAGTCATTCGAATGAATCAACAAAATATAGTCATTATGGCTTTTTTATCAGGTCATTCGAATGACAAACTCTAATCATTCGAATGACTAAAGTTTTCCCTGGTCAAATTCATCCTTTTTCCATTCTTTTGATTCCTATTGTCAATCTTAACCATTTTTAGTTCCTAGAATCAAAAGATCATTTAAGAGCATCATTCTAAGAGTTTAGAGATATATATATATATATATATATATATATATATATCAATTTTCCTTTAACAATAATACCTTAAGTCCTAAGAAACTATATCCTTTTGACCGCTTGCTTGGACTTGGTATTCTTCATGAATCCTATCTTCGGCATTACCATGTTCTTCATGGGATAANAGATATATATATATATATATATATATATATATATATATCAATTTTCCTTTAACAATAATACCTTAAGTCCTAAGAAACTATATCATTTTGACCGCTTGCTTGGACTTGGTATTCTTCATGAATCCTATCTTCGGCATTACCATGTTCTTCATGGGATAAGCATTTTATGCTTCGTCTTTTGACTTTGGGAAAAATATGAATATGTTCCTTCTTGTTCCATCTTGTTCTTGATGCTTTGGATTTTCCTATACATAAGATTATTCATTTGAAAGTTTAGTTAGTCCAATGTGTTCCAATATCTTAATATGCATCTATAGATCAATCAATGCCTCATGCATATATAATTAGACACATATTCAATCAATATATTTATCCAATAATATTCTTTGCCTAACATGCATGCATTCTAACACTATAGCACTTGATTTTTGTGCATATGCACACATCCAAAGTTAATCCTTCAATGCACATATAATTCATTATTGGATGTATTCTCAAAAGGATGTTTCTCATATATCGTTGTATGATGTGTAAGCTATATGATACCATCAAGTTCAATCGTACAAGACCAAATGTATTCTATTTAGCACATAACATCATTTTGTATTCTAATTGTCATTATGTGTTTGTTATGTTCTATTTGTCATCATCAATATATATTGAATTAAATATAACAACTAGTGAAATCTAGTTCTACAAATATAAAGCAGACAATAAGCAAGGACAATATGAGCATATTGTATTTATCATTATCAAAACATATTGTATTTGTTAGGGTCACCAAAATTCATAGTATGATCAGAAGCAAATTTTACTAAGAGTAAGCATCGAAAAGGGATATTGGACGCAAATGGTAATGGTATTGGCGACATGAGTGTTAATAGTAATTAGCGATAGGAATGTCGCCAAGGCTTACTAAGAAATTGGTCACGATAGAGGACTTTACGCGACAATAATCAGTCAACGACAGAAATCAATGTGACTTGTGGGAGTCACTAGTTAAGAATCACAAGATAATCGATTGGCGACAGGAATTAATGAGCGACTCGTGTGAAGTCACTAGTTAAAGTCGCAAGAAGGCGTCGACACTACGGCTCAGCGACTGAGACAAGACCCTCAAAGATGATAACTCATCTAAAAGTAACAAGGGTCGCATTATGATAATGGTCCTACACAAGGCGAACATGGCGATGCAACATAAGACTTAGTGGAAAAATGTGCTGCAAATACAGTCTTTCGGAGGGGACAATTAACAATTTTGAATACAAAAGATAATCTCCTACCTGACGTGGCACACGAAGGGAAGTAACTTCCCACCTTCAGAGATATGGCGTGCATGCTAAGGAACGTGATGAAGAAAACCACTGCATGTACGTGTCATACATGTAAGCATAATCGGCCTGGGATTCGCGGGCCACGATGGGTCGAAGGATAACCGTCGCAGTGCTGGGGGAAGGCGGTTAAGAGCCCTGAAACTCTATAAATAGAGAGCTCCTGGAACAAATTCGAGGTGGTTCACTGACTTACCAAACGACTCAAGTAAGTCCCCCAGCCGGCAATCAGCAGTACGAGGAAGCTCAATGTACGCCACCACCCTTTTCTTTTTTCAATTTATTTCCTGCTTTCATAGGAGTAGCTCATAGCTTGTAGTTTTTCTCTGATCCTTATCCCACTCTTTTATCCCCTTTTTGCATTGTAATCCTTCGCTCTTAGTAAGGACGTTGTAATCAAAATCACCATTCAGTGATCATAAATATAATTGTAATTTCAGTCTCTCACTTCCCACTCTCCTCTCAATTGCAAATTCCCCTATTCTTTACCAAGAACGCCGCGATCGCTTGTTATCTTTAAAACAATCTTTTGCGTTTGAGCTAAAAGATTCCCCAGAATTATTTCACGTGAAACAGTATTAAACAATTAGAGCAAGTAGGAAAACCTAGTTCCACAGCAACCATAATAGAGAGCATCTCGTTGATGCTATTGTCTATTTTTGGGAGGGTTTTGGGCGGGAAAATTTTCATTCATATGCTGACACATGATTGTATTGTGCATTGTAAAGTGTGAAACTTTGCAAGTTTTATTTTAGAACTCAAATTTGTACCCGCACGTTGCGCGGAGTACATAATTGAGTTAATAAATAATAATTGATATATTTAATTAATCTAACGAATATTATCTATAAAAAAAATTGATTGTGCGACAAAATGTCATATATCTTATCAACTTGTGCAGTTACTTTTTGTTTTAAAACAAAAAAAAAATTATACATATTTTGTTTCAAATTTAAGTGTCTCAAAACATAACACAATTATTGTTTTTAATGTTCTAACAATTGTTATTTTATTGAAATGATATAAATATAGAGATTAATTATGATGCACTGTTAATGTAAAAAATTTTAAACAGTCAGCCAATAAATTTACAGTTATATTCATCCCTCATCATCTAGTCATTTATGTTCTCACCCTCATGTTGATGACCATGTCGAAAAAGTTTAGGTGGAGATCATGCTTTTTGCTTGTTATCTTTTTTACTCTTTGGATGATGGGTTAATTAAGTTTTTAGTCCATGAAAAAGTTTGGTTTTAGTCCCTCATGACAAGTTTTAGTCCCTGTAAAATGTGAAAATTTGATTTTGGTTTCTGTGGACGATTGGTGATAGACGATGATGTAGAAATGGTCCCTGATGACGGGTTAACTGACACGTCATCACCGTCCATCACCAACCGTCCACAGGGACCAAAATCAAATTTTCAAATTTTGCAGGGACAAAAACTTGTCATGAGGGACTAAAACCAAACTTTTTCATATTACAGGGACTAAAAACTTAATTAACCTTTTTTTCTTTCTTGGTTTGTATTGTGTTTGCTTTATATTGTTTGTACTATCTTGCTTACCTTTTATTCAGGTTGGTTTAAGCTTTTTACCATAAAAAAAAAATAGTGATATAAAGACATTTTACAACTTTCACCTCGGAGAGATGTCACTTTTTCACTAACTCTTAAAAAAAGTATTCATCTAAATATTTCTACTTATTATGACACAAACCATGGATAAAATTTAGTGAAAATATTTTATGTTTACAATTTAGAGTTGAATTTTTATTCACTGATAATGTAACATTTTTACATTGTCAGTGCATAATAATTAAACTCTAAGAGTCAGTTTGAATGTTAGAATTGGAATTGAAACAAAATTTGAATTTGTGATTTGAAACACTAAATTGATAAAATTATTAATAAAATAATTATTTTTGTAGTATAATAATTATTAATAATATTTTTTAATTATTGTTATTTTTAAAAATGGTTCATTTATAAAATTAAAAAAATTATATTTTAATATTCTATAAATATATTAAATTTCAATAAATATGATTAAAAAATAAATGAGAAAGAAAAAAATCATATAAAATTTAATGAGGAGACAAAAATACAGTGAGTTTGAAATTGATAACTCTTATGGACTAAGAATTGAAAAGAGTTCATCTTAATTATTTTTCAATTTCATAGAATTGATTTGTGGAATTATGATTCTAATTTTTTATGTTACACTAAACACAAAAAATTAAAATTGAGATGTCTAATTCTAATTTTAAGCTCTAATATTATGCTCAATTTCGAACGCAAAACACACACTAAGATTTTTGTATAAAATAATTCTATACATAAATATCATTTATAAACAATTCTCTACCATTTTTACTCAAAATGCACACTTAATTATAGTTACACCCTGCATTTCCTTGTAACGCACAGTTATAATCTCTATTTCCTTGGTAAGCCAAAAAATAGAAAGTTGCTTCTCTATCCAAGCAATTCCTGGCATGGCAGAAATTTCACATTGTGGCAAGATTCACACAAAGATCTAGATAGATATAGATGCAGACAATCCCCACTATAAATGACAATATTTTGTAGACAGCTGGCAAGGTGGTGACCATTCTTGGGAGTTTCTGGGACACAGTCCTTTCGGCATGAGAGGAGACACCGCGTTTTAGCTTTTGGAACCTTCCATATCGTGCAACACAAAGCACTCTATTACATATCAGAAAAGCATTTTTAGATTCTATTTTTTAATAAATAAAAAACAAAGCTAGTTATCAGATAAGAATGTAATTTACTTAACCAACCTTGGTTATGCTGCTAGGAATGATGCAGTGATAAAATTTTACCCCAGTCTTCAACGTGCCTAAAGGGAAAAAAAATATAACTCAACCATCTAAAAGATCAATAAATATATTATATTATTTTGAGAAATAAATTCTAGTAAGTTTCCAACTATATAATACTTTTTTCCTTTTATATATATATTCTTAATCTACAAGAAAGCTCGTAGTCAACCTGACTTTTTATTCCGCACTCCTAGGTCTTTTCACGTGTCTATATGTCTTTCGTCCTTTGTAAATTGTAAGTTTCATAGAAGCTCCACATTCTTACACTTTCCTTGCGTGTTACATGAGGAAAAATAAATTGAAAATTTATGTACATCTCTAAATCATATACTGTATATATATCACTTTTTTACACGGTGTTATATGTAATTAATAATAATTATACATATAACATATAATTATACATAACGCGTGTGCCCCAATCTCGTTCTCGTTCTCGTTCTCATCATCGTTTTCACTCATCGTCTTCAACCTCTCATCTTTATTCTATTATGTTTGCCGTCATCATCATCATCATCTGTCATTCTCTCATCCTCCTATCATCGTTATCCATTCTTTGATTATCATTATCATCATTCTTTTTTTGATTATCATCTCATCATCGTCATTCAATTTTCTATTATGTTTATCATCATCATCATTGTTTTCATGATTTTTTTCTTTGATTTCCATAGAGAGTTTTGTTCTTTAACGCCTATGTAAAATCCTAATGTACTGAAACTTTATACGTTCTAATACTCATTCATCACTAACATACATATGACAGAAAATTGAATGTGCAAACTTTGAATGTGCATAAGTGCAAACATTAAATGGCCATATGATCAAACATTATTCACAGGTCACAGATTTTATCTTTGTTGAGGAAGATGATATATATTTTGGCACATTCTCAACCTTTCAACAATTAATGCATTAATATTATAAACATTTTGACACAATTTTTTTACATATTGTCATGAATAAACATTCGATGATGTGATATAAGCATTATGTGTTTGTCACAAATGCATAAAAATGCAAAATTTGATGTATTGTAGAAGTGTGTAAACTTTAAATGGGCATAAGTGCAAACATTAAATGGATGTATGTGCACATGTCACAGGTTTTGTCTTTGTTGAGGAAGAGGATGTGCATTTTGGCATATTCTCAACCTTTCAACAATTAATGCATAGATATTATAAATATTTTGACACAATTTTTTACATATTACCATGAATAAACATTAGATGGTGTGATATAAGCATTATGTGTTTGTCACAAATGCATAAAAATGCA
>QANU01039683.1:0-59367 GCA_003254905.1 Nissolia schottii | reverse complement strand
AATTATAAAATAAGACGAGAAAGATAAAGTAAAATAAATTATCTACAAAAGATAAAAACAAAAAAGGTACAAAGAGTTGTTTCCCAACTATCCTTTTTCTCAAACAGTTTCCGCGAATCTAACAGCAAAGTTGTTACCCCTGTGGTTACGTTATATTATTATCTTGAGGCTTCTTGTAGTTGAAGCCCGTGAAGGGGTAACTATCTATCACTGGCTCACTTGTTATAATTATAAATACACCCAATAACCACAACAACAGTCAAGGGACTTTGTTGATGCTGTTTATGTGATATCTTGTTATCGATCAATGGAGCAGATACCAAGAACCATAAACTCGTGTGGACTAAAATTGTGTCTTAGAATTCTCTTCTGGGATATTAGAGTAAAGGGCTTCCTCTCATTTTTCTTGTTCTGTTTTCAGTCTCTGTGTAACAGTGTCTCCCAAAATTTTAACCCTTGGAGCACACCTAAGAGTTACTCGAATCAGAGTTTCAAGAGCACCCAAGGTGGTGTAAAACTCTGCAAAGAAGAAGTGATCCTGGTGATGGAGAAGCTGGGACTTAACGCTGGATGTGATGGGGATGGAATAGAGGAGTTTGGCGAGCAAGAAATTGCTCAAATTGTTGAGGAGGAGTCTAGTTTGGCAGAGGTGGAGGGTGCTTTCAATGTGTTCGATGAAAACAAAGATGGGTTCATAGATGCTAACGAGTTGAAGAGGGTGTTGTGCTGTTTGGGATTGGAGAGGGGCTTGATGCAGTGCCAGAAGATGATTGATGGAGTTGATCAGAATGGAGATGGAAAGATTGACCAGGATGAGTTTGTCAAGTTTATGGAACAGAGTTATGGGTGAGTCCATGTATCTTGCATTTTGTATTTGAAGGTGACGTGTGTTCACGTATATTGTGGAAGCTGCTATCCCCGGATTCATCTTTTTTTCGATGAGTATCTTTGTGAAATTAAATAAATGTATGAAATTTTGTTTATAAAGTGGTGTTATTTATACTCATTCATGTATAAAAAAAACTTTGCTAACACACATATCAATTATTGGATGATATTTTAATGGAGTCCAATCCTTGGTAGACTCGATATAAGCTTAGATAAAATTAAAAACTCCAGACTACGTATAACATACTATTTGATTATGATATAAAAGTTTATTCAATTTTTTTAATGCATGGGCTAAGTTCCAATCTATCACCACTGTCCGTCTATGTTGGGGTAAAATAGTGAAGGGAAGACCAAAGTTCAGCAAGATCTAAATCAAAGGGCCAAGCAAAATATCACAAAGTGAATCGGGCACTACACATTGACTCAAAGCCTTTTGGCACTGAGTCTGTGTCCTCCCAAATATATAACCTAGTCCATTGTTGACAAATATATAACAAAAGCGGATCACACACTACACATGGGGTAAAGACAATTGAATAATTCTTTTTTAGAATTGAGTGTCAGCAAGAATTGAACTCTACACCTTTGAGTTGTAGTAACTCTAATACCATGTTAAGAACCATCTTTTCAAAAAATTTAATTTGATAAAGAGAATTAAATGATTTTATGTGCCCCTTTTAACTTTGTTTATTCTTAGAATTAATACGAGACTTTATACCCAACTTGAAATCAATGCAGTCTGGTAGTTTATTAATTTTTACTAATTATTTTTTTGAGAAAACTCTAGGCATTACTGCTTTATCCCATCATCACCACGGCTCCACCAATGTCAAGTAGACCGTGTACTTCTCTTCAGCTCTCAACCTTCAACTCTGCTAAGTAGCCCAACCCTCTTCAACAACTGAGCTGAGTGCGATATAAATGCAGACCGCAGAAAACTTATATGGGGCCTCTTGCTGAACTCGTGCCAATTATTGGAGGCCATTCAGAGAAATATTTTGTAACTTACTTCGAGATTTCCCTTTAGTTACCTATATTTAATATGTGTCCTGTTATCTATCTTCATATATTTTTTTGTTCATATCATCATAATATTTTTGGGGGGGCTTGAGCTCGAACTCGAAATCATTGGTTAGAGAGACAGGAGGAGTTTCCCACCATTCCAAACAAACATTGGAGCCCAAACCCATTGAGATCAACCTGATTGGGCTTCTTTGCAGATCAGCGAGCTTTGTTTCCTACTGACCCAAAATATTGAATGTAGTGTGGGCACAGCCTTGGGCCTTTATGCCCCGGTAACCCGTGTCCCCACTACAATCAATCACACAACATTGAGACCATATCCTCCTGTCCTATCATTCATGCTTTGCCAATTGCCATATGGAAATTAATATTTATAAATTTCTTAAATTCTTTAATTTTCAGTGTGATTTCCATCCCACACTAGTCTACACATTCTGCCCTAATTGGCCTCGCCTATTATTAAGTAATGGTTTCTCACCATTGATTTTTTCATTGCATTCGTCATCCATGAACTTACACATTTTTAGTTAGTTAATGATAAGATTTCACATGACAGGCCATGTGAAAATAAAAATAAAAATGTATATTAGAAAACCCATTCCCTATGGCCAAAACATTAAACCTATCATCAAATTCATTTGACCTTCAAATATAACTTACGTAATAATAAAAAATTATTTAAAAAACGAAGAAGAAGAGTTACGTGACCTTTCTTCAAAAGCTCTATAGATGCATCCTTAACTTCGGCAATTCTAAGATGCTACTAAAATTTTAGTGGCCAAATAAAATCATGATGACCTAAGCCGTTGGACGATTGAAGGTGCAATGCAAAGCATTTCTTGAATGAATTAGCATATAGGCACAAGATTTCACGGGTCCTTATAGAAACAGTTAACGCGAGTGTGTCACTTACCCTAACAACCAAAGTTTCCTTGCCTCACAAATAATAAAACTGTATGATGAGCAGGCTTGAACAAGTGAGGATAAATTAACAAACCACGCCCATGTGGGTGGCATGAATTCTAAGGAAAAAAGAAGATTGAGGAAAGGAGGGAAATGGGAAATGCTGTTAGAACAGTTCCCCATGTTGAATGCACAATATGGGAGTCAGTTCCTCAGTTATTAATGCATTTCAGCCAGGCCCATGAGAAAACGATGTTCTCAACAGTTGCTTCAAACAGCCCCCCCCCCTTCCCTCTACCCTAACCTCATCGCTTTCATCATCATCCCCCCAAAACAGTCCACAAACCNCCCCCCCCCCCTCCCTTTATCTGTGGCTACACACTTGCATCAACCCAAACTGGAAAACCAATTATTTAATCTAGTTTTTTTTAATTATTTTTTATAAAAGTAAAAACAACCTTAAAAGAACTTGAAAAAAAGGACTATACTATACCAATTCTTGTCCTTTCCTTATCTCTCTATTAACACGTATGATATCCTATTCAACTCAACAAGTCCTTTTTGCGTCCCAACAAATTGTTTTAATTAGGTACCTTCAATCCTTAACGAATTATATCCATAAGTAACATTCTAACTAAGTAACAAAGAATGTCTCGGACACATTTAATAACCAAATGATCCCCCTTCCCAATCTTTGATTAGGAAGAGGAGAAAAAGAAGATATAACATCAAAATGAATGGAGAGAAAGCTGGTAACAGTAACAGTTACAGTAATAGTAAGCAATTTCAATTATATATTGTTATTTTATATATATAGATATATATAAAGTTTGGCAAGAAGGGGTCCCCATGTGAGAAAGAAAGAAAAGGGCAAATGGGCAACAGAGAAAGAGAAGTGGGTTATAAAATCTCAAGTAACAGTGAATGACGCAAGAGGTGGGGGTGGTACACAGTCACCAAACTCAAGCAACTATCCTTTCTGTTTACCTCGAATGGCTTCTCAGCAATGTTGGACCACACCTATATTGAGGAGCTTCCGGGGGAAAGTTTGCAGCCTTTTCCTTTTTGTTGTTGTTGTTGTTGTTGTTGTAACTTGGATTTTTGATTTTGATCATGTGGCTCCTACCCCTAGGAAGTCAATAAATGGAGGTTGATTTGCAGCAGCAGCAGCAGAAGCATCAGCATCTGGGGGGTCACTGCTACTACTGGTCAGGGCTTCATGATCTCTGTGTTGTCCTGCCACTGTTGATGACATTAATATTGAAGCTTCACTTGCCAGCACCGCCTGTGCTGCTGCTGCTGCTGCTGTGGAATTTGAGAAGCCGTGGAAACTGTGATTGTTTTGCTGTTGCATTTGCATCGCAAACTGGGGTTGGGGATAGTGATGAGGGTAGAACCCGGATAGTTGTTGTTGAGGATCACTTGGCCTGTCATAGCATCTGTTCTGGCTGAAATACTCTCCCACCATGTCGTTGCTTCTACCACCTGCAAGTGTTAACATCCAATCAAGGATTTGCTTATGTATGTATGTATAAATGTGTGTGTGTGTGGGAGTTTGAGAAAAAGAGAGCGATTTTTGTGCAACTTGTAATAAGGTGAGTGAGAGGAACACATACCAGAGAGGAAATCAAAGGGTCCCGTCTGCTGAGCATAGAAGGCAATATAGTTAGGAGGAGGGGTAGGGGAGGTTGAAATAGTGGCAGCAGCAGCAGCATATGGGAAAGTGTGAGGTTGTGGTGCATCTTGGGGGTTGTGATCCTCCATCCCCATCCTCCGGTAAACAGAAACAGAGTGGGAGAGCCTCCTCCTCCTGTAGGCAGTGGACTGCTCCCTGTACTTCCTGGCCATGATAACATGCCAGTGGTTCTTCACCGCATTATCTGTTCTCCCCGGGAACAGCCTCGCTATCATGGCCCATTTGTTCCCATATATCCTGTGTGCCTGCATCAGCCTCTCCTCCTCCTCCTCGCTGAACGCCCTCCTGTTTATCCTCGGGTCCAGCTGGTTGAACCACCTCAGCCTGCAACTCTTCCCTGCATATCAATAACATACATACATATATATATTCAGTGACAAGGGAAGGGAAGAGACATGGTAAAGCACCACCAGTCTTGCCGCATACATACCTGATCTCCCTTCTAGCTTCTCGGCAATCAGGTTCCAGTTCTGAGGGCCATAGAGAGCCACAAGCTCCTTCAGCTTCGAATCTTCCGCAGGCCTCCAGTGTCCCCTTGCGCACAGCTTCGACTGCCCGCTACTGCCGCTCCCTGAATTCTCGTTAGGGTTCTGCTTCATCTTCTCCCCAACCCCCTCCTCGCTGCTATTATCTTCCACAACATCGCTGCCACTGTTGCTGCCGTGTCGGTGTTCCTCATGCAAGCTTTCCCTCGTAAAAGGGAAACCCCAGCCTGCGTTGTGGCCGTAGCTGGAGCAAAGAGAGAGGGAAGCCATGTCTGCGTGCACAGTTCCCATTGAGTCAGTACAACAAGGAGGAGGAGGAGAAGGAGGAGGGTGTTGTTGTTGAATAATCTGACAAGGGGGGTGGTGGAGTGGAACTGCTACAAAGTCATGGCAAGGGAGGAGAATATTTCATGTGAGAAAGCCCAAAGGTTTTATTGACAGGACATGAGACATGAGACACTGAGTGTCTGTGTGTTGTGATTGTTGCAGCGGGGAAGCAAAGAACTTAAAACAGCAAAAGTGCTTTTTTAAGTTTTAAGCCCTTTTAAGAGCAGAGATACCCACACGGATTCTTTTCTTTCTCCTCCCCCCCCTACCCTAGCTCTCATACCATCAATCCATTGGTTCTGAGTGTGTGAGTGTGTGTGNGGTTCTGGCATTGTAATTTAACCAGTTGCTGTCATTATGTTTACTGTATATATATTTTTTTTTTCTCTTTTCCTTTTTTAAATAGCGAAATCACACCTCATCACTCGCACGTGTGAGAGTGAGAGGAAAACTCTCCTCTTTCTCTCTCCATTGATGAGGGAGGGCTTGGAGGGGTGAGGGGGGGGGGTCTTAGCTTAGCCTGTCTCTTTCTAAATTGACAAGAAAGACACTTATGTGATGGCTGCTTGCCCCCTTCTCACCACCAGCGACATCTTTCTTCCCATCTTAGCCCACATTAATTAAACAAAAATAATAATTATAAAAAGAAATCTATGTTCCAAAAGTATTAGTTAAAAAACTGTCAATAATAACTTTTTTTAATTTTTTCCAACCATTAAAACTTTAAAAAATATATTTTTTAATAAAAAATCTTTTACTCTCAATCTCTTAAACAATATCTTAAAAACATTCTTTAGTATTTTTTTCATAAAAATAATAATTATATTATTTATACTCATTATATATATATATATAACATCTTATCATTTATTTATTATTAAATAGAATCTTAATAAAATTAAGATTTTATTTAATGATAAATAAAAGTAAATTAATATTATTTTATTAAAATAAATAACAAGTTTTTTTAAAAAAAACCAATATATAAAGGGGGGACTTTTGGTTTGCAATTGCCTACCCAACGGAACAAGCCTTGTCATATTCATATAAAACTAGTTAATGACCCTATCATGTCACACACAACCCTTTTCTTTCTCTCTCTCTCTATCTATCTCTATCTGTCCCAGTCAACATCAGCATCAGGGATCACTGAATCAGTCCCTGCTTGTGCTTGTGTTTGCTTTATGTTTTTATGTTACTAAACTGGACGCAGTAGTTTGAGGGGGAGAGAGAGAGAGAGAGAGTGAGGGGTGTTTGGTTTAACCTTGGGTTTCAGTTGAGTTAACCGCCTGAGGTCGACCCAACAACCAAAATGCCTTTGGTAAGTAAGTGAAGTAAATAAAATTACTGCTCTCTGTAGACCGTAGTCCATCATCCTATCCCCAATGTCTTTGCTTCAACTAATTTTAACAGTTCACAAGCCACATAGTGACATTATCCCACGTCACTTTTAACCACACCTATATAAATTATTATAGAAAAATGTTAACTGTAATTAATTTATTTATTTTGCCTACCTCGTATTTATCTAGGTGATTTCACAAATGTCCTTTCTTGTTAATACTCTATTCTATTTTTTTATATAATTTTTAGGATTAAATTCGTTAAATTTTTTCATCATTTATACAATCTTGATAAATGTTTTATAAATTAAATCATTGAAAAAAATCTGCTTATAAAATATTTAGAGATTTATGAATGATTTAAATGAGCGTTTGGTATAAGGTAATTTATCTAGATTACTGATAATCTAACTTTTAAATTACCTAATAATCCATATTGATATGTTTAGTGTGACATAATTGTCGGATAATCTGATTCAGATAATCCACATTACCTTCAAAGTGATAATGTAGATTACCTCCATGAAATATGTCTATTTGAATTACTACCCCTAAGCAATAATAATAATAATAATAATAATAATAAAAAACGTACTAACATAAAAGCAAAACTTTTGACGCTTTAAATTAATAACGACTAATGTTAAGATTTTGTATTTACCCTTCACATTAGGCCATAAAAATATAGACTCAATCACTCTAATATGTTGTTGCCCTAATCTCTGCGGCATCCACTCCTCTATTGTAATGAAATTTGAAGATATTAAATATTTTTTATTATCGCTAATTGCGATTATATAAGTTATGGATTTTTATAATTTTAGGACTTAAATCTCACTTACCATGAGGACATTTAATTAAGTCAAATAAGTACATAATAACTTTTAAATAATTTAATTAAGAAAAATGAATGGTGTTATTTGTACACTATTATAGCAAAATAATTTGTAAAGGAATGTGAGGGTTTAAGATAAGAATATTCAAGTAAAATATGCGAAAATAACAAAGATAAGAGGGTTGCTTAGAATGAGATCGGACTAAACGACTCTATCTTGATAATGCTAACTCAAAAATGGTAGTCAACCTGAAAAGAAATTCTTAGGTAAATTATATCAAGCGGCATAAGTGTCAATCAAACGAATCAACAATAAATGGGGTGACTATATATGAAGATATGGATTATGGGCGAGTAATGGTCTAATGATATAAAATGGTCGACTGGTAGAAGAGTTGATCACTTGTCGATTTAAAGTGGCGACCCCATCTGAGACTATGATATTTTTTCAGAATTAGCAATTGTGATCACTTCACATCGTCCTATAAAGAGGTATAGAGAAAAACAATTGTTGGCGACTCTTTTATGAAATCAAATTTGAAAGGAAAGTTATTTGGGACGCAACATGTATGGATAATGGGAATTGGTTATTAGAGAACATGCATACATTTTTGAGGGGTGGTTCGCAAGATTCTCGCTAGGTGGGACGAAGTGGAGACATGGGAGCAAGCACCAGCCGTTCGGGGGACATGTGGCAAGCATGCATGAAGACTCTAAAGCCTATAGGCTATAAATAGGACGATCGGAAATGAAATAAGTTGGACGAAAATACACTTGCAAATTCTCAAAACACTTATAAGTGTACAACGACATTTTGAGTTTAAGAGAATGATCAAATAATTCACATTTATTTTTTTTTATGTTCTTTTAATTTTTATAGGATTAATTCTTTTCTTTTCATTTCTTGCGTTGTTGTTTGTCAATTCTTTCTTGTTTTTGTACGACGTTCAAGTTTGTTTAATATATTGTTCATATATAATTCCTCTCTCCAAACCCGTATTCTCACTAAAAGAATTCACGATATATAGAAATTATGTTGTAATCCTTACCTTTTACTTTTTTATTTAAATTTTATGGTGAACGGTCCATAAGTAATTATAGACCAAAAGTTTCCATAAAACATACACAAAGCATGGTGCAAACACTAATGCTTTGCTTGGATGAAGAGAATTTGGATAGAAAGAAAATGAGAAGAAAAACGAGAGATTATGACATTTCCTCTTGCTTGGTGTCGAGAGGAAATAGTAAAGAAAAGGAAAAAAAAATGATGTAGATCCTACAAAAAAAGTTTTCTCTTCATATTTGAGAAAAAAATTATGGAAGAAGCGTGTTTTAATTAAATTGACAACTTTATCCGTATTTATTTATTTATCTACCATCAATAGATGTAGGGATTCAAATTAATGTTATTTAAAATGATCTCACATTTTTTTTGTTCATTTTCTCTTCATTAAAGCAATAAGAGAAAAAAATGTACTTTTCTTTTTTATTTTCTCTCTCCATTTTCTTTCCTTTTATTTTCTTTCATCATCCAAGCAAATGGTAAGTCTTTTTCCTCACACACATTATAAGATTCACACTCACATCATATGATGTGAGTATGAACCCTATGATGTGTATGAAAAATGAAACTTGATGTCTACACCACGCTTAGTGTACAAATAAATAGGGCTTGAATAACTTTAAGGGAGGGTTTAAGGCTATCCAAAGGTAACAAGAACGCGTGGCCCTTTTAAGTTGAAAAACACATTCCGAATCCAAGTTTCATACAACAAATGTGTTAGTTAAGCTTTGTCAAGACGCAATCAATTCACGTATAGTGGTAGTATAGATTTTACGGACCCGTTGAACATATTAATTATTCAGTTGGGACTTGCCATACTTCTTCATTCCCTCGTTCAAAGCTTTGTACTGAATTGAAGGTTATATAATCACGTACGACTAGTATTTCGTACGTGTTGGATTGGTCATTGCCAGCGTGTCTCTAGCCTTATACAATTATTAAGATTTACTATACTATTTTTTTCAAAAATACCATGTGTGTGTCTTTTTTATTACCACTACTTATATACCAATGCATATTTTTTCTTTTTCATTTTTTACTCTCCTTCACTCTCTTACACTCCTTTTCTACTTCTTCTTTTTCCCTCTCTTCTGCTCACTCTCTTTGCATTTTTTTTCATTGAATTTTTATTTTCATTTATCAAATATGTTTTTTTTTCCAATTTTCTTATTTATTTTTCATTATTTATCACATGTTCTATTTTAATATAAACATTTGTTCATTTTTTCTTCCTTTTTTTTTCCCTTTTTCATAAGATGTTATAAATCTCAGAGTTTTCATTTTTATTTTTGTCATTTTTTTATTTTTGATTTTTCAAAAATTTGTACATGTTTGAATAATAGTTTGTGTATTATTGCTCAAAAGTTTGTGTACATAAGCACCATAATTTTCTTCTTTGTATTTGTGTTCATTTCTATTTTCGTTTCCGTTTCTGTCATATTTTTGTTTCTGATTGTTTAAAAGTTTGTGCATGTATGTAAAAAAATTTGTTCACGTGAGTACTAAAATTTTTATATTCTTCGTTTTCATTTCACTTTTGTGTTATTATTTGTTTCTACTTGTTGAAAAGTTTGTGCATTTGTTTTAAAATGTTTGTACATAATAATGAATAAATTCACACATTTAAAGTGTGAGTGAGGAGCAAAAGAGAGCGTGATAGTTACTTTTTACTTTTTAATGCACCAAAAATCTAATTTAATTTAATTTTGTATTTAAGATAATTTGTGTATGTACTTAAAAAAAAAATTGTACAAGCGTGTGAGTATCACTATAAATATCATATATATCAGCAAAAATAGTTACTGATTATTTTTTAATCCGTACTCTAAATTAACAAACAGTAAATTGAATCGGAGGGAGCAATTTTTTTAAAGTACTTGAGGAAGTCCAAACTAGTCGACGTCATGATAAGGTGTTGTGCATTAATTGATCATAGACATAATGGGGAAACTATCTTCCTAACATTTGCGACGGAAAATTAGTGGACCTTCAACAAAACTAAACATATTTCTCTACTACCATTTTACCAAAAGGACAATTACTAGTTCCATTTTATACTTTTACAGACAGTTACTAGTACCATAATACCTTATGTTTTAAACTTGCTAGCTACTTAAACCAATTGGTTTTTATTTAGTTAATATCCGCTACTAGCTACTCCAAAATTCTACAACAAATTAATTAATTTGTGAAAATTGAGTTTGTGGGCTATGTAATTCGGAGCTCGCAAAAATTTAGATTTTCAACCTTAAAAAATCAATTAATCATCAAAAATTAAAAATTAAAAATTAGTTAAAAGCAACGAGCAAAAGTGTTAAGTTCCATTTATCTAGCATTTATACAAAACTGTCAATACATTCTTACATAATTTTATACACTAAAATTTCAAATCATTTCTCAAGTGATTTTATTGTTACTTGAGATCAAGTATAATCCTTCACTATTAATTGATGAGGTGAGACCAATACATAACATAAGCAACAAAAAAAATTAATGGTGACAGATTACACTAGACCTTACATAACAATAAACTTATTTGAGGGAATTATTTTTAAAACTTTTCCTAATTCAAAATGTTACTTATATTATGTATCTATTGAATTCTTTTAATATCTTGTAAATTACAATTCATAACACTGGGTGAAATTTTAAATTATGATAATTTTTAGGTTGATTATTACACTGTAGTGATGTAGTGATATATTATATTTTACTTTAGTTTTATTAAAAGAAACTTTATTTCATTCTCAACCTTGTAAAGAAGGATCAACTACCCAAAATAAATTTCTTGTATTCTTTTTTTATTGAGACCACAAGATATCGTCATAGGTTCAGTTCATTTAAATTGTTCATATATAAGACTAATCGTAAGTGATATAGGAGCATAAGGATTATAAAGTCTCTTTACAAGCATCGTCTCTCTAGAATTTGAACTTGCATAATCTTCTTGCTAAAGGAGTCAAAGTTACATCGTGTCTCAACCAACTTTTTGGGAGAAAATAAATGCCTTACATTATACAGGCTATATATAGCCATTTTTCCAAAAAAAAAAAAAAAGCAAGTGAAGAAGATATAGCTATGTTATTGTAGTTTTACTTTGCTAATTAATTTAGTGGAACATGAAGGCAGCTTGCAAAAAGGAAAAATCTTCACTGCTTTTAGGCTATAGGCGAAGGACCAGTGCATAAAGTGAGAATGAATGTCAAAACGTTTAGTCTTTGCATTGCATCACCATTTTCTAAAAGTCAGCTTGCCAGACCTACATTTATTTAATGTTTCAGATCACCAGAGTAAGTATTCCAAGGAAGATATCTCTGTACATTCTAAATTTCAAACCTAACAGAATCACAAGAAAATGGAAACTCATTCCAAAAGGAAAATTAAAAATTAAGGAGAAGATGTGAAAAGGGAGAGAGGTATGTCCCGGTGTATGGAATATTTGGTTGCTATCTTGTTCACTCTCATAATCTAAGGTTTAATTTTGTAAAATTTGTTTAGTGGTGTTTTTATTTATGAAAAGTACAAGTTAATTTTATATGTTTAGAGAATAAAAAGAATATAAGTCAATTTTACCTGTTTAGAGAATAAAAAGTTAATGCGTTTTCCCTCTTAATTTATAAGAGAAACTTTGTGATACATTTGACAACTTTTATATTATTTTGTGAACAATATTATTATAATTATTTATGAGCGGTACGTTTTGACATAGCCTATGGAACAAACAGTTTTGGAATAGTCATAATATCATTACTTAGGCAAGCCTAATTGCAGAAGGACCAAAAAAAAAAAACTTAGTAATTAACACCAAACTATATAATATATATGTAATATAAGAAATATAAAACTAAATATATTTTCCAGTTTTCTCTCGGAAGATAGGAAAAACTCAATTGCATACGTTTCATTTATTTCTATCACACTGAAACAGAAATGTACAGCACATTAATATCTGTTACGTGAATGGCAGTACACAATCGATGACTTAAAAATATTTTTTTAGAAAATAACAGAAAAAATCTTAGTTCAATGACTTCCATGTATAATAAAATGAATCAAGTTTAGTGCATGTTTATGAATACTTAACTATTTCTTAAAATATTTTCTAAGGAATGATATTTGTAATACAATTTTAATATATTTAGTAAATGCAGATAAAATTAGTTATAATTTTTATTTTATTTATATTAATTACTTTTCAAGAAACCCTAGTTTTAAACATTTCTATTACAAGTAAAATCAGATTATATTAAAAGTATAATATGAGAAATTCTTAGGTGCAATAAAAGACACTCAATTTGCTCTATTCCATTTAGCATGCAACACATCAAATTTATGGGTCTCACATGTCTCTCACTAAACCATTTGAATTAATCATGGTCAACTAACCCTCTCTCTTTCTCTTTCTAATTTTTTGAGATCCCCTCTCTCTTCTCTTCCCATTTCACCACCAAACCACCTCCTTCCTCACCGAGAAAGGTCACATATGAGGGGAAAAAAAGAGGTCAAAGCGTAAAGTTCATAAATTAAAGGAGATAAATGTCAATTTACAAATTAGAGATAATAAATTTAATTTTGATATATGGATATTAAAAACAAATTGTTGTAATTTACCGCATAAGCAAAATCACATAATGATTGTTTATTAATTTATATTTTATATTAACCCATTACTTAAAAAATATTTTATATTAACTAAATAGTTAAGCTTTTTCCACCACTACTTTTGGAGGAAGATTTCTTTGTCAAAGTTCACTATTTTTTTTCTTCATAAAACCCTAATATAAATATTTTGTAATTTATATTTTAGTATTATCTCACATCTAAAAATAAATATTTTTTTAAAATTTATAAAAAAAATATAAAATTTTTAATTAAAATTTGAAATGAATTATTTATCATAATCTTTTCAAATTCAAATTTTAAAAATTTTCTAACAACTAAAAGAAATATTATTTAAATTTTAATATATTTTATTTAAAATATATTTAAAAAAATCTTACTTAATTTTATATGTTCAAATTTATTATTGTAGATAAATGTGTGTGTATATATATATATCAAAATAAGTTTGTATAATAGGAATGTGGTATTAGTCGAATAAAAAAATTGTGAGTAGAGAGTTATGTAGATATCACTTTTTAGTAAGATCAATATGGGGAATTTACAAGCAGGGGGAAAAGCCTGCAAACGTAACAAACCTAATTACTATACCATACACACACTATTCAGAAGACTATGGGCAAGAGGCAATGCCTAAAATAGGGGGCATATGAACCCTCCAAAACTGGACTAGGTGGCAGTTTCTTCCAATCTTTTTAATCACTGATATGTGATATACCATGGCATATGGGGGGGCGGGGGTCCTAGCCAAAGGGGTCGCATTATTCCGTCACTACTTTATTACTTTACTAACAACTCAATCACTACATATATGATGCTTCGAGAAAAGGCTGAAAGATTGATTGAGATACGTAGGGAGAGGGCTATAGTACTGGTTTATGCCATTATTAGTAAGTTGCACATACGTTCATGTGAACAAGATTTGTAACATTTTTTTTGTTTTAACTTACCATATGATGAAATCATGTGTCTGCATAGGCATCGGGAACCTGCGAGACCAACATCCCCAATAGGATTGCACTAGTTATATTTATTTAATTAACCTGCTTCCTCTTTCTAGATTGCATTCTATGAATGACGCACACCCAATAAATGAAGATTAACGTGGATTGCCTCTATTTCCTAGTAGTATATATGACTTGTTATTGCAGGTTGTATTCCTTCTTTTTAGATACTTTATTGCGTTTTGAATATTTGCTTTAAGTCAAGTCATCTCCAATAATTAAATGAGAAATCTATATTTATAATAGAGTTGTTTAGCAACAAAATAAACCAAACAGAGACAATTGTGTTTCCAGCATCACCTGTGGGGAGCAAATCCATCATTTCATTAGGGTGCTTGCCATGTTGCATTACATAATTGAGTGATACCGAAACATACCATGACTTACTAATCTTTTATTGGTTTCTTTACTTATATTAGTATATATAATTATAATATTAGTGTTATTAATTTTCTATCTACATTATAACCCTGCAATTATTTTCAGCAAATCCACTAATTTGATCATATTCTCAATTTACTTTTAACTTCTAATTTATTCAAAAACTCAAAACACAATCCTTTCTCATGAACAAATGGCGATTTCCCAAATTACACAAACTTTAATCCTAGCTTTTATCAACAAGGCTCCCATAACATTTATTTGCAATTGTAATTTTTGTCCTATAAATTTGTGACAAAGCAAATAAGACTACAAAAGTTGTGTCACAATTTTTGTTTTAACGGAATAAAGTTATTTATGAAATTTTGAATTGATGTAGCTAGGATGATTTTTTTTTATCACAATTGTTTTTCTAGTGAAGATATATATCCATTTCACTACTCTCTGAGTTCGTCCCAAACTTGTAGCCAATTAAGTTTAATTCCAACAAATTAGACCAAATTTGAAGCCCTTATATCTTCCCTTTACAATCTTGTCATGATACAAACAACACCCATTCCATCCCTGAACTGAAAGCATCAGAGATATTATGTCTTATATCTTGTACACAATGGAAGGTTCTAAGTTATGTCTAAATCGGGACCATTATAGTCACGCGTGTCATATTAATTTGTAGAGTGGAAAATCCCTTTTAATTTGAACGACCAAGGGCGAACTGATCTAGTCCCTTTAATTTAACGTTGACAGAAGCCATGCATCCTCTAGCTAGCAAAGCTGGGCATCCCGTTGGAATTGTTGATATTTAGTTAAGAATTAGTTGATAGTTAATTACATTTATTTGCTTATATAAGGTTGTGTAACGAGTATAAGTACTCAAGTCCTTAGAGGTTTTTCAACAACAATCCCCCTTTAGATTCTATTTTTGACCCATTATTGTCATATTGACAGCCACATCAACATTGCATTATAAGAAATCGAGAGTGAGATTCATCACTTCAACAAAAGGAACCAACTATAATCTCCACTATGATCTCACGTGTATTCTTAAATTATTAAAATATTGTACAAAATTCAAAAGTGTTAACTTTTGATAGTGGCACTCAAAGTGGGATTGATTCTTATTAGAGGGACGCATTCCTTCTCTCTCCATTCCTCTTATTTGCTCCAACAAACATATCCTGATCCTCCCTTCCAACACACTTCTCAAAGCAAGACTGAGACTTTAAAAGAGCATTGTTTGAGGTGCTCCTTCCCATCAAGATAGTTCAATGTGAGACTTGTTACATTGTCACTCCCTTTGAAAGTCAATATCCCGATGGCTACACTCTACGACACTTCACTTGTCAGCGCTTCATTCGATCACGGTCAACTCATTTGCTAGTCAGAACCCTTTGTTAGTATCCCCAAAAGTTAGCTATTAGGGTGGGAAAACCCAAATCCTAATAAGGTCTTCGCATCAAGATCGTCTCCCCAATATGAAACTCGTTACATTGTCATTTGTAATTTCTAACGAGCATAAATATCTTAGAAGAACCACACCTCAAAAGTTTGAAATCACCACAGGGGGTGGCGATTTCAGAAAATTCGAAAAGTAAAAAAAAAATTCAGATGTCTGAAATCGCCACAGGAGGTGGCGATTTCAGACTTTAAAAAAATAAAAAAATAAATGGCGATTTCAGACAAGGAACCCATACATTCGTAATTTTTTTGAATGGACCACATTATGGGAATACAAATGTGTTGAGGCTATATATATATATATATATATATATATATATGTAAAAAATCCCCTTTTAGCTGCATGTATCAAGAAATTGGAGTTTGATTTCACATTTTTTAAAATCACATATATAAAAGAAGATCAAGTGAGAGCACTAGAGCAGTGTGATTAATAGTCAAAATGACATGAGTAAATGTTAATATTTAAAATTTTAAATAAATGATCAAAATTATTTTGGACAAGTTACAAAACAAAGCTTTTCCCCAAAGCTTATAGTACGGTCTTCTTAGTTTGTGTTTCTTTTCCTTTTTTTTTTTTCTCGTTTCCTCTTTTCAATTTGATTTTAGTGAAAAAATTGTAAAAATAATAAAATTTTGTTTTTTAATTTTAATTCATGTTTTTAATTTTGTTTTTACAAAATTCTAAAAATTCTGACGAGGCAAGCTTTTAAATTTTTTAATACATTAAAAGTATTAAAAACAATAAACTCTTGTTAATAAAATCCTTAAATTTAATTTATTTAATCTATAAAAGTAAGTACTCCTGTTTATTTTGAGTTATGTGCGAATATTAATAAAATGATTGAAAAATCTTATAATAAAAAGAATTGATACTATTTTATAAAATTGCTATTATTTAATATTTTTACTTTCATTTATTATCTTTTACTATCTATTAATACACTGTTTTCTTCTATTGCTTACTTATATTTAATAGGGACATATTAGAAAATGAACAATTGTTTATAAACATATTAAAATGAAAATAAATGATTAGTTAATTGAAAACGGAGAGAGTGATTTTTTGGATTATGCTACAGGAATCGCATGCCCATCATTTTATGTTTTATTTTTCTATATAAAAATAATTTTATCAATTTATATTATTTTATGTCTTTTTTAATATGTTTTTTTTACGTATTTAATTTTAAATAATTAAAATGGAACCGAGGGTCCTACCTAAAAAATCATGATCCAGAATAATTTGATGGGAATAGCAATTAATCGAAGAAGGGGAGTTTATATAACTCCAAGGACGATGAGAAGGATTAGTTAGAAGTTAACGACAATAATGTTGTTTGGGCCATTTGGGGAGACAAGTGATTAAACCTTTCCAAATCCCAAAGGACCCCCCCTTGTGTTATTATTTTGCTCATAACAAGACAAAAGGGGTTACACTGGTTTCCAACTTGTGAGACCAAATGGAAAAAGATTGAACAATCATCACTACTACGTGCGTCTAGTATGTGGTGGATTGACAGCTGAAGTTTTGCAGCAGATTTGCAGTAAGCGTGGGGATCTGTAGATTATTTTTTTTAATATTATTATTTCTAGAGAAATACAAATCTAATCAATAGTTTTCGAGAGCGCATATATATATATATATATATATATATATATATATATATATATATATGAGTTTAAATTATAAAATGAACAAAAAATTTTATAATTAGCCTAATCTTATATTTATATATATATATATATATATCCTAAAATGAAAGGAGGGTCCCAGTGATGTTATATATTCCTCCTACCATCATGCAAATCTTTTCTGTTTTACCATTGCTTAAATAAAAGAAACACAGCTTGGGTTTGGATGTTTTTCTTGCCATATATCTATGTCACACCACCAGAGTGTCCATGTGTACCCTTTGTTTGCACATGCAGTGCTGTGGCATGGTCTGGCAAATTCATTGGCCCTACTCAAGACCATTATTGTCACACTAACTGCTTCCAACCTACTTAGGATCCCCTCTATTGCCCTATGGTCCCTTTGTCCTTCTATCCGGACTAGTCTCCCTCCCCTCAGGTTCAATTGAAAAACTTAATGAATTGAATGCACAACACCACAAAATCTTTTAAGCAATACTAGTACTTAGTAGGCAACCAAACATAAGAAAAAAAGTAACCTGATCGATGAGTCTACATCTACATATCTAGGAAAATTCATATATATGCAATATGCAAAAACCAGAAAGAGAGTTCGGTAGTTACGAGTATTTTGTAACACTCCCTTCCAAATCTCTGCAAGCTGTATATGTGCTATGCTCTGACAATCTATATGTTGAGACGTTAGGACAATAGTACTACTAATACAGAGGCTCGAGTTTACCATCAATTTTGCACATAACATCATATCACTTCTATAATTGATAATTCTTTTGAATGATTGATAACTTAATATGATATTATACACCTAACATCGTATCAATTAGTAATTTTTGTAATATCTGTACATTTTTATAATTGATAAATTACTTTGAATGATTGATAACTTAATATGATGTCATGTGCAGAGTTGATAGGGAACTCAAGTCTAGCGTGAATCTTTTCCTCAACCCAACAAAGCCATGTAGAGCTGCAATTATTAAATTCTTTGAAACACATTGAACAATTGTGCCTATGAAAACACTGAAATTGCCAAAATTCTTGAGTGCGTATGGGTATTATTGTAATTATCTGTTGTAGTTAGTATAGAACGTCCTAGATAGGAAGAATAATATTGTTTAATTAAATTAATTCCATTAACTGTTTCCATTGACGAAGATACAAAAAAATTCTTACAAGACCAAATTAATTAATGATCACGGGACCTATTGCAAAAGAGCGACCGAGGTGACAAGGTAACTAGAGCTACTTATTGATCACATCATACATATATGTGATGTAGTTAATTTCCGAAACCGAAACTGTTGACTTTGAGGGGTTAGTAGGTGGCAATTGGGAACATAGCATACACACTTGTGTGCACAAGTTTGATTATTAATTTGTACACAATATGCATATAATTAAGATAATAGTGAAGGAAAGTGAGGGTGCCTTGGTTGGGAGGGAGCAAGTAGGATACAGGCACAAGACAGTCCAAGGTGAGGGTCATGTGGGTTGAGTCTGTTACAGTGAGAGCACAAATGGGCGAGGGGGAGAATGTGGGATGGCCCACGACATTAATGGTACGAGAGATGAATGAGATTCTGTTGGGGGTGTTCCCTTGGAATTTCTTGAATCAAAATCAAAGGGAGCAACATTATCCTCTGGTGGGTGACAGAGCCCCCTCTTTCCCTCCCTCCAACTCACCGGCCTACTGCTCTCTGTGACCCAGACTTTTCTAGGGATGGCAAGCAAGTTCAGTAAATTCAACTCCATTCCATTCGCGTATAACCTTGGGTCGAGATCAACCAAGTTAATATTTTAAGTACGTTCACTTTGTTTTTTTAAAGGTATTTATGAATTGGTAGGATCACTTGTGAGCTGACAAATTTATCAAATAATAAAGTGCTCTCTTAAGATTTAAGAATTTATTTTAGGTCCTTAAGTACGAAAGGGCAAAGAGATAAATTGATCTCTTACCGTTCAAAATATGAGACTATTTTTAAGAATATTTTTTTTAAAAGTTTAAACTAATAAATAAAGACAATTGATATGTCTTATATTTGACAAACTTTCTTATGCATGATTATTTGATTGTAGAAATTTTGATATCAGTTTTAGTACTATCTATTTCAAAAATTTAAGCTGACAAGTAAAAATAATTAAAATATTTTATATTTGCAAGCATATTAAGGGTGTTTTTTTGTTTAATGTTAGATTATGGTATCAAAACTATAAAAATATTAGATTTCAGTGCTTGTGCTTTTGGAGGCATTTATCAAGGAAAATTTGTTTTTTTTATGGTTTTAAATAAAACAAATTTTAACATTATGGGTGATTTTTTTTTATTTTACTTTTTTACAATTGTATGAGTTTTGATATTAAAATTGTTAAAGGGATGACGATTTCAAGTTTAAAAAAGAAAAGGAAAAAAAAGGAAAAACTATGTCACTCGTCGTCCATTGACGTGACAACGACGCGATAATTACTATAATCACCACTCCCTTTAACAATTTCAGGGTTTTCTTTAAAAAGAACAAAGGTGACTGTATTAAAAGCGTAAACTACATTGACGATTTTAGTATATATCATGTTTGCCGCACCTATCTCTTGATTTGTCTTTCGTATCTTTGTTCCTCGGTTATGAAATTACCATTGACATTGATAATTTTAGGTATACTCCCTATACGTTTGTAATTTTTTTTTCTACCCATATTATTATATTAATAATTTTCCTAAACTATATTAAAATACATCCCCCCTATCAATTTGCAATAATGGAGACAATTATTTTGTAACATAAATATTATTGAGCCGCATTTTGATTCCTATACATGCAAATTTAGGAGGACTAATGTGTCTTACTTTCATGTTTTAGGAATCAAAATGTCTATATTTTTAATTTTTAATATGTTTTAATACAACTTACAGGCAACACAAATAAAAATGTTGCTAATATAAATAGAGTCATGCTACATGTACACTAAAAAATATACATCATACATACACCCTATACTTATATGCATAAAGTTTGTATTTTAATGTCTGTAATGTTTGTGCACTTAATTAAGTTTAATTGAGAATATCATTTATAAGTTTGGAATATTTGTGCACTCATGAGAATAAAGTTTGTGCATATTAATAGTGTATGTATGAGTGTAAAAAATTGGGTGTACATGTAGCATTTTTTATAATTTATTAATATTTTAAAAATGTTACTGAATTTCAGTTACATATGTTGTGTGGTATACCGATAACAACTTGCACAAGCATCAATATTCAAATTTCCTCGCTAATTTAATTAGAATAACCATATTTTAACTCATGAGTATCTTATAAATTAGGTTTACGGATGAAATTATGCGATGTTACAAACTATTTTATATATAAACATGTGAAAAATATCCCATACCGTGTGATCTTTGAAAATTCTTCTTCTTTTCTCACTTTGGTTAATGTCTGTGTCTTCTGCCTGCTAGTAAGCTTAAATTGACAAGAAACCTGTCATGGATTTTTCCACATATACTTGCATACTCAGTTTTCCAACTTCCTAATAAATATAATTGCTACACCAATGTATACAAATTTATTTGCACTGTTACATGTGGTACTTCAAAACTTCTAAATTTTCGTGCATATATAGACTACAGAAAGATTGATTGTCTGCAAGATTTTACCCAAAGTCACTGCAATTGGCAATGGAGGAAGTAGTGTAGTGTGTCAACCAATCTCTTTAACAAAAAAAAGAAAAAAGCAGAGGACACTGTGTTTAAATGAGTCAAACTTGTTCCATCTCCCAGCCTAACATGTCTATAGGCCATAGGTAACTTTAGTGATATACTCCATTGATGTAGTAATAATAAATAAGTAGCTCAATTTCATAGTTGTTAAAGGGTCATGTTACTTTTAAATTATTTCCCTTGCATCACTCTTACGTCATTTTTGAAACACTACAATAATAAAGAAAAAAAGTTAGGTTGTTTGGACTTATTTTGTGTGAGATATTATGTTAATGGGTGTTGTTATATGCATACTTCAAATATTGTCACTTACGATATTTTATATGTAGTGTCCAATAATAAAATGCACAGCATCCACGTATCACACTCTTCACCTTCCACTCTCACATCACATGCACCCATTCTCTATTGCATAATTTTAAACTGTTATGCACAATTTTTTTCAACTACAATGCACAAACATTGTTCGCTATTGTGCACAAAGTTAAAAATTTGTGCACACTGTAGTTAAAAATGTTTGTGCGCCATAGTTAAACCATATTTTTTCATGTTTGGATAACCATGTTTGTGTACGATAGTTAAAAATGTTTTGTACATGATTTAAAACATGATAATACTTTCAACTATTGTGCACAATCATTTGAATTGTTATGCATGGACATTTTAAACTATTGTGTACAAACTTTTTCCCCTATTATGCACGTAGTTAAAAAAAATAGTTGGTTTTTGTCCTGTTTAAGTTTGTGCACTACATGCCATAAAGTTTGTGCAGTACATTGTTCATTATTCAAGATGCTTGTGCACGGTAGTGAACAATGTTTGTGCATGAAAGTTTTCAACTATTGTGCACAAATATTTTCACTTATTGTTCACAAACATTAACAACAACAGTGAACAAACAACTCAGATTTCTATCAAAATAAACACATGGATTCCTTTCAAAGTTTTACAGAACTGTGTCTCATTACATCTATCAGTTTTATCTAAAGATTCCATGGGTGTGCTTTAAGGTTATCAAACTCGAGAGTTTAAGTAAACTTATGGAGCCTCCGTAAACTCAGATCGTAAACTTGTACAAGTTTACCTATTATTAAAAAAATGTTAAAAAAATATTTTAAAAAACTATTATGCTACAAAAATATATTTAATAAAACTTCAAATTCATAAATACTTTTAACTCCATAACAAAGCCAAATAAAAATGAAATATATGAGTTTTAAGTTCAATTCATACATAATACATAATAAATATGTTTGAACCAGAACATATCCTCCTCCACATAAATTTAATGACAAGCAAAATCTATCAACACAAGAGAGAGGCGGTGTGTTGAGCAACCAATATAGCAAATGTATATAAAGAATAATGTCACTTATTCTTGACAGAAGTAGCCTGTTTCGAGCCGAAAACCTTTGTTTCTGGAACAATGTCACTCACTCAAGCTTGGTGATGACTTCGAGGGGCATGCCCTTTGTTTCGGGAACTTTCAAGAACACAAATATCTAGGAGATGATACACACAACAACATAAACACCGAAGATACCAGCGAGTCCCATAGTACTGATCATCACAAGAAGCGAGTATGTGACGATGATGTCTTCAATCTAAAACACTAAAGCACAGATAGCGATGCAGAAGTCACGCACCCTGGTAGGAAAGATCCCTGAGTAAAGGATGGAATACATACGATGGATTAGCAACGGAGGAGCACAATGGAGCACGATTGCAAGCGCAACTGTGTGAATCGCAACTCTGAAACACTAAACAGCCTAAATCTAAAAACTCAGAGACGTACAAAATGACGACGTTGTTTTGTTTGCTTTGCTTTGTCCTTTAAAAAAAAAACCACAATTTGGTAAACTCGTGAACTCGATAGTAAACTCATGATTTTATGCGAGTTTACACGAGTTTACCCAAAAACGAATTTACATGCGAGTTAGCTCGATTTTACTACCTAGGAACGTAAACTCGTACGATTTACGAGTTAACTCGCGATTTTGATAACCATGGTGAGCTTGTTAAAAAATAGAAATCGAAACGAAGGAGGAGGATGAAGAAGATGATCATGAGGACGAAGAACTATGATGCGGATGAAGAAGAAGAAGAAGAATAATGCAGGCCACGTGAAAGTTCGTTATAAAGTGAAAATGAATGCACATAGGTCAAGTGTATAAAATCATTGGTTGACAGTACGATAACGGATTGTAAGATGTACACCAATCATTTTTCTATGCTAAGTTGCTAACATACTTGTTATTTGATGAAATTTTAATAAGATTCATATCTAATTAAAATCCAATTTAATGATAAATAACATGTAAGCCGACACAATATCTTACATAATATGAATAGTCCTACGAGAAACCACTCCTTTAAAATTTAAAAAACCACACACACACACACCCCCCTCTCAAACATTCTCTTTCTAATTACTTCTTTTTATTTATTTTTCTATCCAAAGGCTTAGGTGTGAATTAAAATGTGAAGAAAATGACATAAATTTCATCATTTTTCCTTGCCTTAATGCTGAAGGACTGATACGGCAGGGGTGTAAATGCATCTCCTCATCCTTACAAGGGAAAAAATTAATTGCAAAGGGGTCTGTCAAAGATCATTTTATTTTGGACAGTAGAAATCATTTTCAAACGAAGCTCTAGTCTGCTTTGGACCAAACGCATTAAAAACACAAGTGTATGCATTTAGTAATGGTACTATATAGTAAGTAGTTCTTTTAAGAACTCATTATAAATGGCATTGCCCAATCTCACTTCTCATAAGGCTGCAAGAAATTTTACTGCGATTTGATGCAGCAACAGTCTTGGAAATGCAGCACAAAAAAAAGAGAGTAAGTTATGGAGTTTGATTTTCATCAGCTGACAACGATTAAAAAGTTCATATACTATGGCACCATCCATTTAAAGAACTACAAAAAAATTGTTAGAAATGAAAAGTTGTTAGGTACAATAATAATTTCACAATCTCGTGTAAACGTAGAATTGTGTTGTAATTTAAAGGGCTAGCAATGAAGTCCTATGCTGATTAAGAAGTTCATTATTTTAAATTTTTGAGTTAAGAAGCGGTGTTTAAGCTATTACAGTGGTATGATTGGTTTAGATCTCCCCAGTTTCAGAGCCCTAATTCCATTACATTGCTCTCATGCATGTTAGATAGTTTTAACTATGTATTTAATTATATTTGACACGTTAATGATGCCACATGAAAGAACATATATAAACACAGAAAAAGACAATTCAAAAATACAAATATAGTCAATTCAAACAAGGACAGCCAGAGAGAGTATTGAAAAATTCTACAGTTCAGATTGCAGTCTATAGTGCGTGCATCAGCATGAGCAAAATTGATATAATTATATTATATAATAAATACAACTATGACATATTCCTATATATCCTAGCTAACTTTTTTTGCCCTTTCATGATTAATTGATTATGTAACATAGTGGGTGGGGTTACTGACTTCCCGTGAGTAACTGAATATTTATCCCAACGATGGGATAGGGTATAAAAGGGTTATATGATGCCACATGTACAGATATATAATAATAATAATAGAGATATAAAGAAAGATAGGGTGTTAACAGTCAGTAACACACTCACACACACACACACTGATTCATAAAGAGAAAAGAAAAGGACTGAGAAGAGAGCACAAAAGGCCCAAAAAAGAGATGACCTCATTCCCTACACATTCAATTAATTCTATACATCCAGATTGGTTTTTCCTTTCTCATTTATCCCTTCCCACACACACAACACACTTTTCTATATGATTTTCCCCTTCCCCGGATGTTAACAAGTCATAACAAATGGTTGTTTTAAGAGGGCACAGTGAAAGGGTTTGACGCTAAATATGCTTTTTTCATATACTTTGGACTCTTTCTCTGTCTCACTCTGCCAGGACCCTCTCCTCTCCCCTCCCTCCCCTGACTGAATAGTGGTACTGTGTACCAAATGATACATCATAGGCAACACAGCGATGAGAAGAGATGAGAAAGACTTTGGGTATGGTTTAGGGGATTCTGTACCATGCCATTGTTTTTTTTTCTTTACTTTCTACAGTATTTATTTTGTAAGTAAGAACTGAGAAATTAAGTGATCACCATTGAGATATAGACAGAGAGGAAAAAGGACTTGTCCTTGATTTTGTATGAGACTTTCCTACTTATTGATTTTGGATAATATTTTTTTTTGTCACAAACACAAAAGAAATTCCACTACAAACACATATTAGAGATTAGAAAAATATTTAAAATATCCAACAAATCAATTTACATATTTCTATGAATGATATTTAATTTTTAATTTATTTATAAGAATATATTGATTCAATTATATGTCATTTTGTTAGGGGTAAAAAAAAAAAATACTCTTCTTCCTATATTTGTGAGCAAACAAGGATTGTCAAAATGGTGCAAAAGAAAAGATGCATGTCATGTCAGCCCCTCAATTTAATTTTCGTTAGTAACGAGGCTTTTTTTTTATGTATGACGAGTTCAGTTTGACCATTCAAAATAAATTATGGAATGTGCTAGTTAATGTGTTACGTGAGAGTTGTGCAAAAGATTGTAAAAAATCAAAATTCTACGCAAGTGCTTTTTTTCACCCAACAATAGTAGTTGTTTATTTTCCCCCTTCTCTCTTGTGTTAGCTGTTGCCGTTGCCGTATGAGATATCCGTGGAGTTTTCTCTCTCAACCTTTATTCTTCTCCTGAGACAAGAACAAGTGATTGTACTAGTCCACGTGCGTAGACCCCCTAATGTGCTGTTCCAAAGAAACAGCAGGCCCAACGGTTCAAGCTCCTCCTGCCCACCGTACCACACTATGTAGAAAAGAAAATTAAACCATGCTTTTATTATTTATTGTAACGCATGCATGAGGGTGTAATATCCCTTTGTGTACCCCGTGATTTTTCAAAAAGCCCTTTTTAATAGGGGGTGCTATTTTCTATTTTCTATCCTACGCAATGTAACAAAGGAACTGCTTGCTGTGGAGCATCGTTCAATTTGACAAACAAAAAAATAAAATTTGAAGTACTTGGGAGTCATGCATGGTTCCCAACACTAATGATGCACCTTAAAAGAAAGTAAGTTCGTAGGGATAGAGAACATGGAAATAAAGAAGAAGAAAAATCCTAGTGGTTGAAGGTGCATGTTACATATATCAAAATGGAGCACTAGACAGTTCATGCTTTTTCACAAACAGTGTATCAGCGTACATGGGATGTGACGGTTCGCTTGTTGGTTATAATTGGCGAGAGGTGGGAAGGAAGCTAGGTAACGCGCAACCGTGGGTTCTCTACCCCCCACTTGCTACCCAATGTCATGTTTCATCAAATGCTTGGTTTGTGAGGACAACACATAACACAAACACAAAAGCCATATTAGGTTGCAATGTTACGTTGTAGACCCTACCATCCCATGTTCCCCGGTCAAAACATTGGAGCACCGTCCATCCTTATGAGATGACCCGTTCATGCATATTCATTCATCACGTCTCTTCTAAATCTACATTTTGTAAATAAATTTTGACATGCTCCTACTCGCAGTCTAACTTCAAGATCACCTTAACATCTTTTGTACTAACATTACCCAAATTAAATTATCTTTTAACTCGTAACCAACATGCTTCCATGAATTAATAAACTGCCAAATGCTGCGATTCAAAGGGCCACTTTCTGCTCCTACGACTTTTAGACCCAACCCGATATAAATGAGACTGCTAGGTAGGCCCAACACCAGTGTCACATCAATTATATTCAAATAAATAACCGGTTTGATCTTTAACATTATTATTATTTTCAGATTAATTTTGATCTTTTTTAAATATTTTTAATCCTCATATTTTCATTATCAAATCTTTTTGGAGAATCACGTTACTATAAAGAATAAAAATGTTAAGTATCTTTTCCTTTATCATATAATTTTTTAATGTAACATACTCTCAGTATTACAAAATAACTTTTAGTAGAAGTAAGTAGAATGTCTCTTATAAAAAGAAGTGATATTGTTTTAACATAAAGGTAATGTGAAACACTAAAACATTAATTCACATAAATTATGACAGCGTTTGTTTATTGAGATAAGATAGAAATATTGTGACATATGGACAAAAATTTTGTTTGTTTACTGAAACAGACACAAAAATTTGTGTCTCATAAAATTTGTATATTTTTTGTATTTGAATTTTGTTAGGACACGAGCACACAATCTTTTAGAATAGGATAATGCTTTTTTTTCTATTAAATTAATGCAATAAATATCTTTTAAGTCATTTGAAGTGTACTTTTTGTCTTGTCTTTATTAAACCATATGAAATATAAATATGAATAAGTGCGTCTTATACACTATCACCAAACAGAATATATGATTGACTTATATGCCTTTATTTTTATGTCTCTATTCTCATGTCTCTATATTTCATTATCATCTCAACAATCAAACAACTTATCTTACTCACGTTCATTAAACCTCACACTATATTTGACGAACTAAGGTATGAAAATAGAATTTATTTATTTTTTAATAACAAGTACCTTGGAAAGATAAGGTTATATTTGGATGCTTTGTTAAACAATAATTTGATAACCCAACTGTCATAGAAAACAGTATTAAGTCAAAATTGAATCAAAATATCTGTTCATCACAATTAATTCGATCGACTTATACATGAAAACTATTTCAACAATCCTTATCGTTTCCAGCATTGATCCAGAACACATAATACCAATTAATTAAAATCAATACAGCCGAAGACTTCCCCCCACTATAAGGCCAGTAATTGAAGTTAACAATTTAAGTGGATGGTGAATTTTGTATTTACTTAGGTGCAGTGATATATACTTTAGGAAAGTTCAATAATAATAATAATAATAATAATAATAATAATAATAATAATAATAATTTATGTTTATTAGTAAACATGAAAAGGAAAACAAGTGATTATAAGCGTTAGACACACACAAGTCTAAACAGAAAAAAAGCCGTTTCCAATTTGTCTAGGGAAAATAAAAATAACAATAATGTTGGCATGACAGGAGGAAGAGAATCAGAAACAAACACACGAAAGTGGACAGAGAATAATCACATAAATGGATATGCAACATCAGTGACAACTGACAAGGCTTTGATCGCCATCATCACCAACCTTGCCAAGGGGAGCCACAACCATTTCTCAAGTAAATAGCCAATACCTTTGCTTTTATGTTTCCCTCCAATAAAATAATAGATTAAGTTTTTTTTTTTTTTCTAACAAATGCGGTAAGAGCAATGGATAAGAAATCTAAAATAATAAGATTTTATTGAAAAAATAAAAATTTAAAGTATTTAATACATTAAAATTTTTAAAATTTTACTTTTAAAATAAAATATTTTCATTTTGAGTTTGTTTTTGGATCATTTTTAGTAAAATCCAATAAAATATAATCATGTGAAAACTGAAAACCTGTTTGAATTTCAACACCCGTTAGAAAGACTCAGCTCACCTTGGCATCGAATTGATGTTCCTTTTTGTTTGTTTTTTTGGTCAATATGAAATTGCTGTTACTATTTTATTTTATTGGGTCACCATCAAAATGTTATTCCTAACTGCACCCACTAAGCAGGACATTCGAAAATGGGCTTCAATTCCGTTTTGCAAATATATCGTTCGTTCAATTAATGGGTTTTCTCGTCAGGAATTAATGGGCTTTGTCGTGCACAGATCCAAGGGGGGCAGCCTTTCTTCTTGGGCGATAGTGGGAAGCGACTAATATTAATTGGGCTCGAAGGTTGACTAGCGGAAAAAATGAGACAGGCCCGTATAAAAGAAGGTACGATAGCATGGCAAAATAAAAGATAGAAAAATATTGAAGAAAAAAAAAATGAACATTGAAAAGTGAACTAAAGCCGACAAAAATAGTAAACTCAAAGAATTCGTGCATAATGAAGTTTATATATTTCACTTGCACAACCATATATAAAATCCGACCAATAATTGTCCTTTGGTTTAGATTATGGTATAGTGCACGCTTGGATTGAATTGATTTTACTACTTACTAATTTTTTAAAAAGTTATTTTAGTGTTTTTTTAACAGTTAAAATTTATACATTCTCACAATAGCATCTCCAATGAGAGTCATGTTATATTGATATCACATCATTAATGCATCATAAAAACACAAGAGTGTTTTAAAAGTGTTTTTTTTTTCTCTCTAATGTAATAGACCAACTTTAGACTTCACTATGACCTCACATGCTCTGTTAACTAAAAAATGAATATGAAATGCCTTATTATAAAATTGAGAATTTTACAAGTAATTGAAAATTTGTTTCAATGGATTTGGATATTTGGATTTTGAAAGAAGTTTCAATTTTGCAAGTAATTGAAAAATTGATTCACTTGTTTTGGATTCATTTTTTTTTTTTTGAAGAAGAAGTGAGTAAAATTTGTGTGAGAAGAAGTTGGGAAGTATTACAGAGAATTGGAGAGAATGGTAAAAAGAATGAGACAATGCAACACTCAAATTTGACCGAATCATTTCTTTTTAAAAATTCAATTTGTTTGGCTCAAAATAAATGTCTCTTAAATATTGTAAGCATTTACTGGCGGATTGGAGGCATAAAATCCTCTGGTAATGCCGGCGGATCTATTCGCCGCTAAAATTTGTCAGTAGAGAGTGTTTTTCTAATAGTGAAAACAATGCAACGCACAAGAAAGAATCAATAATTTTAATATTAAAATGAAAAAAAATTATTATGTCAATACCCTATTTAATCCCTAGACTTTTCACATTTCTCTACTAGGTCCCTAAACTTTTAATAAAGATGCGTTAGTCCTTGAACTTTACAAACGTTGGACCCATTAGTTCTTGCACCCATATCACCACTACTTCCTCCACTTTGACCTTGAGCCCACCCCCATCCTCACTTTCAACCCACCACCAACACCATCCACACCCTCATTCTAATCACCACCACCATTCATACTCCTTCCCACTACCACTACCATATACACACACCCCACCTCCACTACAACACCCTTATTCCTACCACCACCTCCACCGCACACCATTCTAACCATCATCAATCTCATAGCAATGAAGTGGTGGTGGGAAAAGGGGTGGGTGTTGTACCCAATGGTGGAAGATGACATAAAAGTTAGACGACAACATATTAAGGGGACTGTAGGCAACACTTAAAAAGTGTTATCTTTGAAATTTTTTTGTAACTATATAGTATCCCAAAGCGACTATAAGCAACACTTCTGCAACTTTTGTCATGATCTGTAACTTTAGAAAGTGTTGCCATAGAAAAAAAAATGTGTTTTTTATGTATGTAGGGTCTAAGAATATTTTTTTCTTAGGGAAGGGGGGAAGGTGCCCCTTGCCCCTACAAAGTTCTGCCACTGGTTGAAGTGGTGGAGGTGGGGTATGTGTGTAGTGGTGATAGTAGTGAGAATAGGGTATGAGTGGTGGTGGTGGGGCGAGGGGATGAGAATGAGGGAGTAGTGCTGGTGGGAATGAGGATGTGAGTAGTGGTGGTGACCTGAAAGTAGAGGTGGGGGTAGTGGTGGTGGTGGAGATATAGGGACTAAGTGGTCCTTTAATTTTTCTTTGGCCAGATTGGTTCCTTAACTTCTTCTGTTTTCAGTTTGGTTCCTAGACCATCAAAATGACATCGTTTTGATGTTAACTAGGAGAGCGGAGAGAGGAAACAACGTTGCTAACTGATACATCAACGATCATAAGGAATCTGGTGCACAGAGGGACCAACGGGTCTAACATTTGCAAAGTCTAAAGACTAACGCGTCTTTATTAAAAATCTAGGGACCAAGTAGGACAATCATGTAAAGTTTAGGGATTAAATAGCATATTAAAGCAATTGCAAGGGTACAGAATAAATAAATAATTTTAATTATTAAAATGATAAAAATTAAATTTATGAACTAATAAGGTTACTAAAATTAAGCATCTTATGCAATATTAAACTAATTGATAAAGCATTTTTCCCCTTGGTATAGAATACGTGCATACTCCCAGTAGAGACCATCATGCCCGAATCGGGTGGAACCTCTCATGTGACAAAACTGTCCCCTTTTGAGTTTTAACGTATATGCATCAAGGCCCATTTTGTACGTCAGAGAAGATGTATATGATAATATAAGATCTAATAAATTTCTAATATTATATTGTGTTTGATATGATTTTGTATAAGATATTATATTATATTATAGAACTCTTTCCTCACTTTACAAAATAATTTAAATTATAAAAAAATATTTGATGAATAATATATTTATAATCAACCTTCATTATTTTTTACTATTTAAAATTATAATTTAAAACATAATTTTTTTCTTGATTTTTCAAGTTTACTTTTAAATTTAATTAAAAATATTAATATGCAAAACAAAATTTAATATTATCAATAATTATTTTTATTTTTCACTTTATTACTTAGAATTATATGTATATTATATATATATATATTAATTAAATGTTGTTAAGTATTTGTTCACATATTTTAATAATTAATATTTTTTATATTAATGAACATTTATTTATATTAAATATTATTTTATAAAATATATATTTATTTCTAAGTATTATAATTTTATTTAAATAATTAGTTGATTAATTTAATTTTTTATTACTTATTTATTTATATTTTATTTGTATTATATTATTTAAAATTTTATTATATTTAAAATTTTTAATTTAATAAAAGAAAATAATATACCTCTATTTACTTTATGCGGTTATAAGTTAATCAAACCATACATTGTCTCTTTAGGCTAGATTAATTATCTATCATTTTGACATAAAAAAATAGCTAAAAGATAAACTTATACAATACGATGGTCTCATAAAAAAATTGCTGAAGTCATTAGTATTAACTTATTTTATCTTACCTTACATTCAGTATGTTAAAAGAGTCCTAATAATTTTATTTAGAACAACATTAACGTATAATACAAAAGTTAACATACATACTCAAAGTTAATATTTTAACATAATTTCACACATTAAATAAATATGCTTTGTGTTTTCAGAGGTTTTTGGTTTCACTGCGGCAACAAATAATCGACAATTTCACCTTATTTCCAGATCTTAATTCAAGGAACTGAAATAATTTCTCTTGTGAAGTCTCAAAAACGTACTTAAAGTGCCTGGGAAATATATGTTTATTCCTCATATTATGGCTCTATTCTTGACAGAATGCACTAGAGTTGTCAATTTATGACTTTTATAAGTTACGAGAGTGGTGAGTGCAAAAGCAATTGTATAGAAACTTGAATCACAAAGTAATATTCAAACTTACTCGACAGATTGTACTGTAAACATCAATGTTTGGTTTTTTCTTGTTAATTAATTGTTTTTATTCAAGTTCTAGTTTCAGATTTAGGAGTAGAAGAGAAAATTTTAAGAACTTGACAATTAAGCGATATGTTTATGCTTCTTGTTTGTTTAAGTTTAATTTCGGTTCCAAAGTGGTGAGCACAAACACTTGTGTATAGAAACTTAATTGCAACAATGATGTTTTACTGATAGATGTAAAGTGACAGATTGTAGTAAAATTCCTAAGAGAAAATGAAAAGAAAAGGGTATCAAAACTAGACTTGTCTAAAAAGAAAAAGGAAACGATCAAGTTTAGTATGTGTACATGACTTTTCTTGTGCTCTAAAATGCCATTTGAGGTGTTGGTGAGCATATGAAAGTGTATGGAAGTGTGTGAATCCTAAAATTTGAAGAAATAGAGGCCTAAGGCCTCTTATTGATAGAAAAAATCAAGCCTAACAGTTACATCACCATTTCTGGCGCCCCCATCGTCATAAGCTTTGAATTTGAATATGGGTGTCAAACTCTCCATCTTGACGCGAAGCCTTCAAAATATGCAGCTTCACTTGTGGATGTGTCTTTAATCCAAAGAGTCATTTGTCATCCTACTAGCCTTCCGACCTCTTGGTATCTGTCATGAGCTTTAGAGCCTTAATACCATGTATCATCTTGTCAACCCTCAGATCTGGGACTAACTGTCATGAATATTCGCTCCATCATGCCATATGTGTCTCGCCTTGGACTCTTGAATCAAAATGTAACTGTCATCCATCTCTGCTTCATCATGCCACATGTCTTGCCTTGGCCCTTTGGATCATAAGTAATCGCCGTTCTCCTCGGTCGAGTTGTCATGTGCCTCATCTATCATGATTTTGGCAATAAACTTAGATTCTTCTAAGGCCAAAATGATATTAGAGCCTTATAGACATTATGTTTATTTTGCTTTAGTTTCCTATATGATCCAAAACGTCATCTCCCACTTGTCATGAGAAAATAAAAATTTAGGATAACACTTTGATTATACTATTTTGTTATACCTAGCATTTAAAAAAAATAATAAGCATTACTGGTATGATAATTTGGTTGTCTAAAACTTATCATAAGTAGTGTTATGATAATTAACTACTCTAATATTTACATTAATAAAAATAATAACACTTAAAATACCGACGACATCACTTAAAAACAATTTAGAGTTATGATAATTTAATAATAAAAAATCAAATTATAGAATATAGGAAAATTTATAATTTAATAATTGCTAGTATTTATTGTAGAATTATTATAGTATAGATAACAGATAGATATAGTAGCTGATAATGATTTATGATTTTGTAAGTAACATTTTAAATATGGATAGCTAGTGGGGAAGGATTAAGGTTAATTTTGTTGGCAATGAGAAAATTGTAAAGCAACGAATGTTTATAAAGTAGTTTTTTCTCTTTTCTTTTCTTTTTGCATGGTTTGCAAAGTGTCATAGTGAAAATGAGTTTTGTTGTTATCATTTATCATTATTGAAAAAATGAAATGTGTAACGCGTTCTTCAGCCAGCTTCCGATTCTTCCGCAGCTTCCATGACCGATTTAACCGGTCATTCGGTCGTGTTAACGTAAGCTATATGTAAGCTCTCACATACAACACCCCTTCCTCTCTCTCTCTCTCTCTCTCTCTTAATCCGCCATTGCCAAACAACCTGTATCTCTTTCCCGCATGCTAGACGTTTGGATTGTGAAACCTTTCTAGTTACCATCATCGTTTAGGTGACTCTCTCTCCATATATATATGTGTGTGTGTGTGTGTGTGTGTTTTGTACCTCGCTCTTTCTGAGTTGTTCGAATCCTCTGAAACGTTGATAAAGGGTATGATAGGAGTTTGTTGTTGTTGCTGCTGCTGCTCAATTTGTTTCCTTTTTAATTGATGTATTTCTTGTTCTTCATTGGGTCTTGGAATGGGAGCAGATCAATTCCAATATCAAGCTTCTTTGTGTCAAGATGACCTATCAGAACACGATGATGATTTTTCATAGTTATCAATTCAAGGCCATTTTTGTTAAATTGACTACATGTACCGGTATAACGTGCAGGATGGGGAGGGTAAAGCTAAAGATAAAAAGGTTGGAGAATAGCAATGGCCGCCAAGCAACATTTGCTAAAAGGAAGAATGGAATCATCAAGAAAGCTACAGAGTTATCCATACTCTGCGATATAGATATTATACTTCTTATGTTTTCGCCAACCGGAAAGGCTTCTTTATGCAGGGGGAGACGCAGGTACTTTTATCCCTTTCTTTTTCTGTGTCTGGATGATAACCAAATTGGGTCATCATAATTTTGGTGTCACTGTGTCATTTGTGTATATATGCAGAGGTTTCTCTTGTGTATTGACTTTTCCTTGTAGATACATGCCTGTAAGACATTCGGAACATTTTACATGTTGGGTCTAAGAAACCAGTTCATCACATTATTCTTTCCCCCAAACTTGTGTTTATGATTTCCTACATGACTTAATCCATATAAGAGGTTTTTTCTTTTTTTAGTTTTATTTGACTATTTGGCAGGGTATGTTGTCTTCTGTTCCTATATTTTCTTTCATTCTTTCCAAGAATGCTCCAATAGTTGGATTAGGAATTCGGAACTTTAAAATTCTAGGTTAGAAACCTTAGGCTGCGGGTTGTGGTTATGTAAATTTGAGATCCAAACTCAATGGGACAGCAATGTGGAAAGCACTTAAAAATATAATTGCTTTTGGACTGACCTTTTTAATCTTCAATTTTTTACTAACTAAAAATGAAAACAGAAAACAAACCAACCACCACTTAAGTGCAATGTTGCATGTATCTTCATCATCTGCATGTTAGAAAGATTGTATGACAAACAATTTGTGAATGTTCCTAAATTTACGTACATCTTATATATGATAGATGTCTATGTAGACCATTATGAAACAGACCATTTTTTCTAAAGCTTTTCCAAAGGCCTCCAATGGCCCCCCAAACTTTCCTAGGTTATACAAAACTATCTATTCATTGAGTCAACTTGTTTGTGTAAAGCTACACACTGATACATGTTTACTTAGACATTTCCTTTTTATTTTACAAGCTCTTAGTATTTATTTGGCTAATTATTCACCCCTCATCTGTGGATGTAGTAACTTCGAGGAGGTTATTGCAAAATTTGCTCAACAAACGCCACAAGAGAGGGCAAAAAGGTGCAACAAAAATCCTTTCATATCAAAAAGAATAAATCATTATGCATTATAGCTGATTGTTGTTGATGTTAATATGCATTATACAATAATTTAACAAATTTGTTTTCCTTTGAATTGCAACAGGAAGTTGGAGAGTCTTGAAGTAAGTCAATTCCTACAACCCAGTCTCCATACTCCAACCAAAAATAGATGTTTTTATTGCTTGTCTTTCTCTTTTGGAAAGCATTGGCTGCTTTACCAAGATTCTTATTACTGAATTGTGTCAATTTGAGAGTTCAGGCACTGAAGAAAACATTCAAGAAGTTAGATCACGATGTAAATATACAAGAATTTCTTGGTACAAGGTATGCCATGCTGACACTGATGTATTGATTGTTCCTTTAATAGATTTAACCATTTATGTCACGTAATTCAGATACTGAAACATTCTTTATTTGTTGTTACAGCAGTCAAACTGTTGAGGTACACGCGGCTAAACTATCTCAATTACTGTGTTCATTTATTCCGTCGTTGTTACATCTATCACTAACTGGCTTTGTGCAGGACCTAAGCAATCAAGCCAGGCTATTGCAGACTCAAATTTCTGACGCACATACGAGATTAAGGTGAATCTGTTTTTCAAAACATAATTGTCCAACTACTGTTTTTTTGGCTACATTTTCATAAACTTGTGACTGTTCTTTGGCTGCAAGCCGTTCTTACAAAGTTTATTTATTGTTGGATTATGCAGCCAATGGAATGAGGTGGATAAAATCAGCAATGTGGATCAATTGGGACAGATGGAAAATTCACTCAGGGACTCTCTCAATCAAATTCGAACCCATAAGGTGTGCATCTAATTATACTGTTCCTTAGCTTCTTTGCAAAATATGCTTTTATGGTTCAGTTTAGCATTATAGTTCTGAAGGTAGTTAATTTTGTTCATAATCTATAATTCATAACTACTAAGAAAATATACTTGTTTTATTTTGCTCGAGTGAATAGTTGGCTGAAAGGATTTGATATAGTCGCTATATCATTTCTTCTCAAATGAATCAGGCAGTGTATACAATGCAAGCTTGATAGTTTTCAATTATGCATCCGTAGACATTTCACTAATCATTAGGAAAAAAAATAACAGGCCAACTGAGTAATAGAGTAGAAATAGAAAATGAAACAGCATACATACATTTTTTTCATTCACAGCCCTCCAAAGTTTAGAACTTGATGATATGTATGTTGTTTACATTCAATAACTTGATAAATGATTGGTAGGAAATGATCGTGTCCTCAACAATGCATCATTCATGCTCTTGATTTGTCTTATGCCTAATGTTGCAGGAAAATCTTAAAAAGCAACAGCTCGTGTCACTGCAATGCAATAACCAGGTATAGAATAGTTTAGGTGGCACTTAATTTTCTTTTCAGAATCAGGTTCCATTGGGTAGACATAGTATACTTGACAAAAACATATTTATTTTCCAGTTCAATGAAATGCATATGCCCTTTAGAATGGGTGCTGAGCAGCATCTCCAACATCTACCATGGATTACTAATGGTGACAGCCACAATATAGTTTTACCTGAGGACTCAAACTTGCTTCTCCACAAGTGAGTTGTTTTTCCAAAATAAACATATTCAATGCCTCAATACTAGTTCTTTGACAATCGTCTGAGTTTGCTTAACCTATTCACATCACAAGTTTATTGTGAAAAGTATTTTATTGCAAGGATATGAGGCTCAGGCAAGTAATGTTGTGTAAATCTCTATTGTTCAATTAGAAAAAAAAAAAAGTTAAGTTTTAATGGAATGATTAACATGTTCTCTTATGCATATGATTTCATACAAATGACACATAGTAGGGGACGATGGTGATTTAAATAGATATTTTGTTGCACCACTTATCCAATTGATTTGCCTTATTTCTCAGAGATGTAGAGGGATCTGCAAGCTCGTCTTTTGGGAGTTACGCCAGTTATCTTGGCTCGAGCAGTAGGACGGATATTTCTAACTCTGGCCAAGAAAACGGTGTCCTTAGTGACTTGAGCAGTACTGCTCCTTTGAGGCTACAACAACAATTGAACGGCCAGTTTCCATACTTGCCATACAATTTCAATTTACTGAATGATTTCAAGTTCCAAACGGCTGCAGAGATCAACCCACAAGAAAACCATGTAGGCTATCATGTGAATGGAAGCTTTGAAGCCCCTAGACCTGGTTATGACTCTAACCACCATGGTTGGCCTTCCACATCAGAGCATTGTGCCATTACTATGTTTGATGAGCATTTGTACGCCCAGGCAAGCTTCCCTCCATTGAACTTTGGCTTAACATAGCAGCATTTTTTTTAGTTATTATTTTTTAAAATCTTTTTCAGACATTCCTGTTGCATGGCTACCTTTTGAATTGTTGCACCTTTTAATAGGCCTACTGAAAATAGTAGTAACTTATAAAAGAAATACTAAAAAATTGTACTCCCAATAAAAAAAAAATGGCTTTTCTATTACCTTTTTCAGCTCACAAGCTTATCTCTTTTTAGTTATGAGCTTCCATGTCCTGTGTGTATAGGAGTCACCAATTTTTTTTTTAAAATTTGGCTGCAGCCAAAGCTTAATACATTGTAAAACTTTTTTAAGTTCCTTAAGTATCAAAATGCTTTGCTTTTCACTTAGTAGTTGCTTTTTTCATATTTCTTTAACCAGATAGGGTACTATTAGATTGAATAGTATTCGAAGTTTCTGTTGTTCTATCCAAAAAAAAAACTTTGAACATAGAAGAACCCTGCATCAATTTGCTCTTATTGTTAAATAGTCTGTCTAGTCTAATACAGCATGACCAACCAGTCAGTAATTTCAACATCCAAACTGCGAAGCTAAGTAATGTGCTAGAAGTATATATCTGCATGTGACTTTTGTTTTTCCTTCACTGATAACATGCAAATGCAAAATGTTTCTCCTATACCCCAGTTGTTCTTATCCTCCTTAGTCCTTACCCTTTCTCATGTCTGATACAGGTATTTTGGGTGTATTTGGGATTTAAGTTTGAGTGGAGTGTCCATCATATTTTCTTAGTGAAATATTTGTTCATCGCCTTTGCCCGTAGATGTAGGTTTTAAGCCGAACCACATTAAATCTTAGTGTCTTTTGTTTCGTTTTTGCATATTTATTTTTGCGTCCTTTGGGACCGTACATTTTACAACAGATACCATAAACTTGGGTTTCAACTATGCCTTAGCACCTGAATCTTTACTATTGTCATAAACTTGTGTTTTCTAAATGCAGCAACCAAACTGATTCACCATGTATTCTGCCATCCATCAACAAATGAGGTTGCTGAAGAACTTCAGGTCACACCTAAGAAACTTGACATCCTCAGAGGAGATTTTCACCGCAATGGAATGTGTTTTTTTTATATGCAAAAAAAAAAACAACAACAACATAAGAAGCAACCAGCCAAATATTCCAAATGTGGCTTCCGTGCAAGCCTTGATGCCATTCATTCCACTGATTGAGCTGAGAATCAAGGCCAAGGCAGAAGAATGTTTACATTAGATCTTCAATAATTTTTCTTTTTTACCAATAGTAGGTTGTTCTTTTGGGCTGTCTTTGCTTCCACCATGTCTCGTGTGTGAAGGGTTGTTAACCTTGTGGCCGAAAGCATCACAATATCCTCTTCCTCCTCACATGGTCAATAGTTTGTATATAAGATCACATACAAGCAACATAGTCACATGGATTGCCTTTTTTGTCCAAAACTCAGTTGGTGTATCTGCTTCTTGTAAATATACTAAAGATAAACTACTTAATCTGAATACAATAATCTGACTTATATGGCACATGATGAGTGAGTGACCCAAAGCTATTGAATTGAATTATGGAGAGGAATTCTTGCATAGGCACAATTATAATATTTTACATTTAGGCACACACATTCTAAATATACTCGTGTTTATGGGTTTTACCAATTTTTTTTGTAAGTATGCCTAAATATGAAGTGTTAGAATTATACTTAAGCAAGAATTCTCCAATTATTGAGCGACTAAACTTTTAATCCGAATCCAAAAAAAATGTCAGAAACATACAATGAATTTTCGTCATTCTGGATTCGTTCTAACAGTGATTGAATTTGGCCACGGCCGAAGAATGAATATAGTCCTTGCCTTTTAACATAGATGACATAGATTGGGCTTCAGTAAATTTTAGCAGGAGAGACAATGGCACTTCAGTACTTAAGAATACCAAAGAAAGGCCCAATTTGGTCTCAAGAAACCAAACTATATTAGCCTTTTGGAAAATGCAAAAGGTGGTGGAACCATAAATATGATGGTAACACTTGACATTTGCTAATTACCTCATGTATACGACAGATCAATTTTATTTTACGGGACGGACATCCACGAATCCTTGTTAGCCTCACTCTCTATCTAGTGCACCAATATCTAATATCCTCACACTTTTTTCACTTTTGCATTTTATCCGAAGTTTTAATCAATTTATCTTGACTTTTATTTCAAAAATTTATCTTGAGAGCTCATGATTCTACTGGTATTGCTAAGTATGTCCCAGTTTTGAAATATTGTCTCTATTTGTATTTCCTTAGTCACACATTCAACAGATCCATATTGTGGGCACAAAATTATCTTTCAAATTCATACGTGGCGCATGTTAGCCCTAAGGAGCCAATCTCTTTACCCATCATGCAGTTTTAATTTGCTTCACTTAGCCTAAGAAACAGTTATTACACTTCCTTCTTTTTTCTTTATCCTTTTTTTTATAAACAAGACGAAGAAATAATTAACAAATGTAACTCTTGGTAATAGCAAATAAACAAAATATACTACTAAATAAAAGCATCTTTCCATTAGGAAATTTTCACTAATTCTCAAAAACAACCTAAAGCCAAGGCTGATTGATTCCAAAGGATTAGTAAGCAGACAATGTTTTTTCCAACACTCACAATAAAGTGGCACTCCCACTACTAATGGCGGGTGGAATCAAAAGTCCACCTCTTCCAATTGTGTAGTAGTTCCCCCATAATAAAAATATAAAAGTCCACCTCTGCTAGCTTCTATTCAGCTGCAGAAGGTTACAAAAAGAAGAATATCAAAGAGAGTGAAGGGCCATTTCACTAAACAGGTCCCAACACAAGGTGAAAACATTTCAAAAACTTGAAAATGAAGGGCCATTTTAAAATAAGCCCTTCTCGAACACCCCAAGAAGAATGCCATAAAAACTGACCCCCTTCCCCTAGTAATAGCATACTATCTAATACCCTAGTATACTAATTCCAGTCACTCCTTGAAAATGAGGACTTGAAACATAGCAACGTACTACATATGTATATAATACTAGTATTTTGTAAAGCTTTGACTTGAAACTTTGACCATGGCCTAGTGGAACTGTGCACCAGTGTAGGTTTGACCAAAGGTCCATCCAGCAGGGGCAACATTGTTGGAGACAACACTGCGGCCATCACTGGTCGTGACCTTGAAGGACAGGCTTTGTCCATTGAGGTAGTTGTTGCTCTGCCAGTTCTGCCCCCAGTTCCTCGACATGGCCATCCAACCAGTCTTAGAACCCTTGACGGCCACAGAATTCACATCACCGGCACCACCAACATTGGTAATCAGAACCAGATTGAAGTAAGAGTGTCCATTGATTGTGAACCTTATGCCACCCCTTCTGCTGCAAGCCACCCTGCACCAAATAAAAAAAGGAACAGACTTTAGTACTCACAAGTCACAAGACATCAATTTCAAAGCAAAGTCATTCACATGAAAGAAAAATCACATTTTTATACGCCCCCATCAAGAAAGGAACAAACTTTAGTACTCACAAGGCACCAATTTCCATTAGAAAAACCACAAGTTGGCACACCACATCAAGAAAGCAACAAGCTTTTTTCTTACCTTCGGTAAGAGACAGGGACAATTCCAGCTTTGTACTGAGCAATCTTGAGGAAGACAGGTTGGGCGAGATCGAAGTGGTGGAGGGGAGGGTTGCACCACCCGCCGGCATTGTTGGGTAAGGCGTTGTTTGGAGGGCAGAAGTTGGTGGCTGTGACCACAATGGAGGCAGGGAGGCACCACCTGTTGTCATCCACACACCTGATCTCATAGCACGACCCACAGCTGAGGCCATTGTTGAACAGAGCGGTGCTCAGGGCTGCAGTGTTTGTTCCATATCCCTGGCTGTAGAGGTTCCCATACCCACAAGCCCCACCTGCACACACACACACAAATTTTCAATTACCCAACAATAAAAATTGGATTTTTAGACATAAAAACCAGTGCTTTAAAATTTATTCATAGTGCATACCCATTGTCCCTGATGCATCACCCCCTCCATAGAAGGTGGCATGAGCATTGATCCACCCCCCACCATAAGCATCAGCCGAGGAGAACATTGTGAGAAGACCCATCAAGAGGAACACAGCAAGAACCATTTTTTTTCCTGAACATACGTAGAAAACAAAAAACAATCAGACATTTCCTTTGCAACATTGAATTTAGCTGAAGAAACTTGCTCCAGATGAAGAAGCAAGAAACAAAGAGACAGAGAAGGGAATAACTTTGGTAATGAGGGAGTCAAAGGAGGAAGGGGGAGCTAGCAGCTAGTGAGAGAAGCAGTGTGTTACAAATATGTGAACCTTGATGAGTGAAGAAAATGAGAAGGAGTGGCCCCTAATTTATAGACCCTTGAGGAGGGTGGTAGCATAGGGCCACACTCATAACTTTAACTAACTACTTTGAACTGTTTGAGAACCAAAACCGCTAGAGGGGTATAAGAGGAATTATCATAATTATAATTTATAATTAATTTGACCTTTTGACAGTGCCAGTGGCAAGAGGCCAAGAGGGCCATGTTTTTGATATTGCAAAGGGTGTGTGTGGGGGTTCAGTAGACCAACTGAGCGGGAAAATCTCCAAAATCCATGTGGGCCATAGGCAGTTCTATTTTAGCTTTCAAGAGGCACATGCAACTATGCAAGCAAGCAAGCAACCATTCCCCCAAATGCCCTTCTCCCTCCAAGTTTATTACTTTGTGCCCCTCCTTCTCTCTCCTTTTCCTTTTGCTTCTTTAAATATTCTTTTATCATATGTCTTTTAATAGAAGTTATATTATTTGAGTTATTGGTTTTCGGTCATCTCTCTGCTTTTCTTACTGTTTGTTATTGTTGTTGTTTTCCATTCTTTTTCAAGCAGAGCTTTGATCTATCCCCTTATTTTTTATTTTGTAATAATTTTCATTTAAATTTAATAAAAAAATACCAAATGGAATTAAAAAAAAACAGAATTTAATGTCTTTATAAACATAAAATGAACATTTTAATAACTTTAAGTGACTCCATTGTACTGCTTGAGTCATAAACTTCTAAGGGTAAGAAATAATTTCCCTTGGCTTATACTGTTTTTTCCCCTGGTTTTCTCTCTATGGCTTTTTTGAACAGACAAAAGCAGAAGCACAATTCAGAGCCGCTAGGAAAACGGCCAGAGGTTGGTATAGTTAAGAATACACAAATTCCTTCCTGTAACCTAATTTATGAGGCTACTCTTCATTGTTTTTTTACTGTCATAAATATATCAATTTGTAATTCTTACTCAAAAAAATAAAACTAGTTTATTTTTTAAAGTGAAATAAAAAATGAGTTTAATTTTTATTTAGTGACAGTGTAAAATTTCTTTTATATGGTTGTCCAATTGAATACTTTAGTATACATAAATTTTAAAGAAGTGAGAAAAAATATCAACCATCTATATTAACATAATAAGATTTAATTGATTAATAGTGTAAAAAAATTTACAATATTAATGAATAAAAATTAAACTCATAAAAAATAAATATTAGGTGTATTAATATAATATTTTTGCTATAGTAATCTCTTATTTTATATCTATGCTTTACCGTGAAATTAATTTTAAAAATATTTGAAATCTATTTTAAAGAAACAATATTTTGTGTTGAGAGAACATTCAATTAATATTTTGGTTTGGGTGCTACAGGATCCTCTTTCTATCCCCATAGTTTTAAAACCTAGTAAGCTTCGTCGGGTCAACTCAGAACCTGGTGACTTGGTCACCTAATTGAGTCTATTTTTAAGTTAGATTGGACTTGTAATTGACTCGCAAAGACTCGGTGTGACCCAAAATAAATCGGTCAAACCCGAACGACCTAGTGTGAATCAGTCTGGTGACAATTAAATTGGTTCAAAAAAATCTTGAATATTTTTTAAAATTATTGTCAGGTAAAATCAAATACAGTTTAGCTCCTTACATAATGCATTGTCTATCACTAAGTTAAGCATATTATTGTGTATTTTGTTGCATTAAATTATAAATATTATTTATTTAATAAAATTAATTTATGCTTTTATATTTATTAATTAAAATCTGATTTAGCAAGAGACCTAGCAATCTAATAGAGTAACCTGGTTGATCACCGGGTTTTAATAACTATGCTTTACCCTAATAACAAGAAAATTAATCTCCCAAACATAATCAGAGTATTTTTTAAACCGACATCTTTTATAAGAATCAAATCAACTAGAGATCCTCTCTTTAACAACACATAAATAACAACCTGGTTTTAAATTGGAAATGTTCATATCAACGCTACTTAAGGGATCTAGAATAAATAATATTCAAAATAATTTTTAAAAATTTTTAATTCTATTTTAACAAAAATAATTTTGAAAAAAATAAATAAAAAACACGTCTGAATTTTAACCACATATCATAAATATCATCATAGGTTCGCGGCATACTGTAGCATAGCCCGTACCCTCTGCATTGCCATTGCGGGTCTCCTCAGAACATGTCTTGTTGCTGTTGGTGACTCTTATACCAAAGTACACAAACAGAGAAATCAATGCAACCCAGGCAACCTCGCACATGGTTTATGACAATCTTCACTCAGTTGTACAATACTCATTTCGTTGAATTTTCTTCCTTCTTTTTTATTTTATTACTGCTGTTTTTAATTGTTTCTTTCATTAATTTTTTTTATTGTTGGCGTTGAAAGTACAGCTATCTAACCAGAGAAGAAGATCTTCTCTTCATTTATGAATCCTCCTACCCTAGTATATTACGGTGAAAAGCGTTTAGAACATTCAACCTAATCATTTATAAATTAATTTATCAATTTTTATAAATAATATTTAATTTTTTTAAATACTAAGTGTCATAAAAATAGGCTAAGTAAATTTGTTAGATATCTCATGTATCATGTGTGATTTATATTGATACATATTTTTCTATGTTGCAATATCTTTGGTCAGCTGGATTAATTTGATTAGTAGTAGTATGTGTGAAGCAAATCATTCAATGATGATTATTGAGTGCACAAATCATGAATCTTCGTAGATAAGATCTGCATGGAAAAACGATAAACTTGATTTGAAATTATACGTGGAAACTTTAGTATGTAAACCGCGATTCTCGGCATTAGTGTTTTTATTTTATCATTATAAATAAATAAATAAACAGTGACTCGTTGTGTGAACACAACTACTATCTACTGGCGAAGGTGAAAGAATAATTATATACTCACCTACGCTAAGATGGAGAAAGAATAATCGTGCATGTATTTATCACGCTATTCTTTTGATTATTATATTGCAAGATAAATACTTTTTTCACGTTATCGTAGTATAAATGTACTTTTATTTGGTATTTTACCAAATGTTAGGTGAATGAATGATGATTATTAAAATAATATTTAAAGGAGGAATTGTTCAATATTTTCATCATCTTCGTCATTTTCATCCTTCTTTTCTCGATGCTTGTTAACTAAAACATATATCATTTTTTTCCTTTCATATTGTCAAATTTGAACAAAAGTGGGGATGGGCTTATTGTGAAAAGCATATCTTGATTTCAACTTAATTTGAAGAGATTGTCCAGCCTTGGATGTTCAATGGAGGATCTATAATTCTATTGGTCGGTCAAATTAGGTTGCCTATTTTCCCTTAACATATAAGTTATTAAGTTAATTGGTAATGGTTCAACAGCATGATTAGATCGACGTGTCAAACTCAGATCATGAAAATTACTAAAACGTTAAGAATAGTTAAATAGGGGGAACATATCTCACTAAACTCGTGAAAGCTTCAACACCGCGCAAGGAGAAGAAAATGTTAGGCTTCCAATGGCGAAGCATAAGTGCAAGATAGATGTGGTTAGATTGGTACCCTAATTGGAAGTCGGGGACGTTAGTGACAACTGACACCCAATTAACACATAAAACTTGCTTAATAAGAGCACGACAAAAGAGCAAGTTAGTTACATGAATGATTAGTCTTAAGAATTGAGCGATCTAAATTAATCCCAAAAACTAATTTACAGAATAAGAGTTGTGTTGATATTATAAAGGTTTTTTAAGCGTTATCTCTAAGTCACGTGTAACTCTAACAATTAGCGAACTACTAGTTATTAACAAAACAACATCTAAGTCTAAAAACTGAATCAATGAAACACAATAGGTGTTACTAGTAATTAGCTTGTACTCGTAAATTAAATTGCATTTAATTTTATGCTCTGCCATGGACACTAAAGTAGGGAATTTTTTTGGTGTTACATTTAACATCCGTGACAAAAACAAAGTAGATCATAACAAATTAAAAGCACAGCAGAGAAATGTCTTAAGAAACAATTGGTTGTTATAAAGGAAAGGGGAAAAAATTTAAGTGTCTGAGACGGAGAGATTGAAAGGGATGCTAGTCTTTTACGGGTAAAAAATAATACATATAGGCAGAGTCAACAGTGTGTATATGTGTGTGTGATATACATGTGTAGTAGCTAGCACTAGCAGGGTTGTTGTACCAATACATTTTCTTACGCGAATCAAGATATGTGCCATTTGCCCTATTGAAAATGATTTTTGCGAATCCCTTGACGGTGCCAAGGTAACTGCTGCATGCATGTGCACCTACTTTGGCCTTTTCTTGGCTACATATGATGATACTTCAAATTCAAGTTGAATTATGATTGCAATGTGATTTTCTTTTGAAATTTAGTTTGTGGGGGGCACCAGAGGAAAGAGATCCAGGCACAACAAAACAGACGAGAGGGTTTCAAAGACCAATTAAATCAGAGATATCATGTCAGATAATCACATAGGCTTGTTTTTTCCCTTCATTAATTTTTAATTTTATCTTTTATTTTATTTTGTCCACGACAGAGACTTGTTGTGTATCCGTGATGGGTATTTTTCTTTCTTTGCCTGTTCCCAACCTTTTTGCTCACACCTGCAGATTTAGATGTTTGAAAAAAAGTGTAAACCAAAAAAAAATTAAAAAAATGAATTAAATGAGTAATTTACAATTTAAGGACTAGAAATTCAAATTTTAAATTTTAGGGATTAGAGAAACTTAGTGTGTTTGAAAAAGTTGAAAATTTTCACTTATTTTAATAATCGTTTATTACAATAATTGATTATGTGATAATTAATTTATATTTAAATACTTTAATCAAAAAGTGATTTTAAGGTAATTTGTTTTGCTTAGATGGTAAAAATTCTACTTTTGTATAATAAAATACTATTCAAAACAACTTTTATAACCCAATTCAAAAGATAGCTTTAGATTATTGTGGCAAAACAACTAAAATCTATCTAAAGAAAGTTGGTGCGTTTTTTCACATTATCTTTCTAAACATGTTTGATTTTGTTAAAACAGCTTTTATTGAGCTGTTTGAACATGCTCTTAGGCGTGTAGGGTTTGTTTGATATCATGTATAAGGCTAAATTGCATAAGTTAATACAATACAACATTATCTTATTCATTATTTAGTGTCACTAAAATATTGTATAAATTTATGTGTCAATTAACTCTTATACATCTTAATGACAAATAGCTCTATCAAACCTAGAGAGGTAGGATGAGACCTAATTGCACTTGTTTTATTTCGTTCTATGTTATAATTTTATATTTATGAATTTAACAATACATAATAATAAAATAATAATAATTAATTTCATTAATAATTAATATAATATATAATAATTACAATAAATAGTTAAAATAATAATATTTATAATATTAAATAATTAAATAATAATTTGTTAAATAAAAATTATATTTTATATAATATAAGTTTAAAATTTTTTTTTTAATTTTATAATTAAATAATTAATAAAAATATTTTCATTATAATTTCATGTTATATTTAATTATAAAAGGTAAAAAATATTAAAATATATAATATATTGAGTACTATTTATATTTTAAAATGTTTAAAATAATTATATAAGAAATAAAAAATATTTTAATATTAAGTTTTATTTTATTGTTTTTAGTTATTAAAATGTTTATTTTTTATTATATATTTGGAATTGAATGTCTACTTTTTATTACAATTATCTTTTATAATTAAATGATAATATTATTTCATGTAATATAACATCTTATATGTTAACATATTTAGATCTTATATGTTAACATATCAAATATTGCATAATATTAAACGTTATTTGACGTTACACAATTAAACTTTGTATTACAAGGCCTTATGTTATTAAGTCTGGAATGAGCTCACAGTTTTAGGAATCAAAACAAGTATTATCCTGAAAAGAAAAATGGAAAAGAAATGGAGAACTAATGGAGCAATAAAAGGGTATTTTTGGTAATAAGAAATGTTCTCGAAAAACAAGAAAAAACAGTGTGGTAATAAGTTTGACCAGCGGGAATTAACGAGAAAACGATAGAATAATAACGGCCATAACTTCCTCCTTTTCGACTATTCATTGTTTGTCTCATCTTCTGTTCACTTTCTGAAGCCTTCCATCAATCCTGACCGTCCACCTCTCAGTCCTGTGTGTCCCACCATCACATGCATCTCCCGTGCCCAGTCTTTTCCATCTTTTGATGCTTACTTACCTTTTTTCACTTTTGCCAAGGAAAATTCAATGCTTGTATTTGTCCCCTCCTGCATTCCATACCTACCTTCTTTTTGAAAATTACTCGCATGAATGTAGAGTACTATGATGTTGAATAATACGGTGAAAAGTGTTTTAGATTTTTAACAAATTTTTGAGATATAATTTAGATTTTTAAAATATATATATATATATATATTTTGTTTTCGTTCGTTCATATTATATATGACTCTATGAATTTAGTCTTTTGTTAAACTTTATTAACTGTTGATATGATTAACAAAATATCATATTAATAGTGTTATATGAATAAAATAAATACATCTATTCCATAAAATGATTCACATCTGCTGAATAACAACCCACTATTTGACCTCGATTTAGATGGTGGATGAGTCATGATTTAAGGACAAAATAGGGTTAAATAACGGATTATAAAATAAGTTACGGGCCAGGAAAATTGATTTTGCTCATATGATAGTGTTGTCATGACACTCAATTAGTTACGTCAACAATTAGCATAGTCTCATTAGCTAATGACAATGACTAAAATCATGTAATTTGTGATATATTTAGACTAAAATTTAAAAAAAAAAAATTTAGAAACTTAAACACAATCTTAAAAATTTGTTGAGCCTTAAATATATTTAAGCCAAAAATCATTTGTCCCTAAGACCTTTGTTATTGGATAAAGGTAATTAAATAATTTTATATTTCAATATATCTATTTATATAAAAATTTTCTTTTTGGCTTGAAGCATGGAATAATAGTAATTAAGATTAAAGGGCCTGGTTGGATTAATTTAAAAAAAAATATTTTTAAAAAAATAACAAGTGTTAAAATATAATTTTAAAAAATTATTTTTCCTACAAATAAGGTATTAAGTCATTTTTTAAAGTTTAGCATGTTCCACTTTAAAAAAAATTTGAAGAATGTGTGGTTATTAGTAAAAATACTTTATAAATGTAAATTAAAGCTCTTAAAAAAATTATATTTAAAAATATAATTAAAATAACTACTTTTTTTTAAAAAAAAATGAATCCAAATTCTCGACAGTTTGTTCATATAAACTCTAATATATCATGTTAATAACTAAATCTCTTTCTAAAATTTAAATCAATAAATAAAAGTAATTGAATAATTTTATATATCTCTTTGTATTTTAGTTTTAGTTTTTCTTTTTTAATAATCAGTAGTAGTAAGAGGACCTTTGACCACCTACTTAAAAGAGTGTTTCGCTTATTTTGTTATCAAAACTTAAACTTGAGAGCTTAGAGTTCCTTATCACTCTAACCAATCACGTGTTAGTAATTTTTATTTTAATTTATGAGTTTTCCTTAAAATGAAAATTGAAATATTATTAATGTGTAACCAAAAATGTTTTTAATATCACATTCACAGTCACACAAAAGTTTCTCTCTCACTCTCCTCATCTGTCACACATACACAGGCCAACACGGCAAATTCAACATCACATTCTCTATTAGCTATAGTCGACGACTATAGCTAATCTTCTTTGCTTCTTCCACACTTTTGCCAGGGCCCAACCTAAGTTGAAGTTGGAGGAGGCATGTTCCCCCGACCAAACAGAGGTTACTACTGAGTTTTTTTTCCCCTTCTTCTTCTTCTTTTAATTAATTGGAATTCTTTACTTAATTTCGAAATATATGCAATATTAAGTCAATTTTACTCAAGATAACGATTTTAAAATTCAAACTTTTAAACATTGTAAGTAAAATTTTCTTATAAAACTAGCATTTCACATTATTAGGATCAATTACTATTTGTTGAGGTAAGTATTGAGTTGAAATATAGCCAAACAGGTGATGCGATGTATAGGTTCATTAATAATTCAGTAAAGTAGATTTTTTGAGTTAATAAATTGGTTGGTTATATATTAATTCAATTAGAAATGATCTTTGACATGTACCGATATATATAATTGGTCGATTAATTTATTAGCAATTTTCTCTATAAAATTTGAGGGTTTAATTTAATGACCTAGTTTTTATCATGTATAATCCTAACAAATAGAATATTGGACATAAATATAAAAATGAATACTATTTTTTTTAAACATCAAGTGAAAAAAGAGAAAGAAAAATAGGAAAATTAAGTCACAACAACTTCACGAAGAATCTCAACAGCTAATTTCTTCCAAGGAGCACTCCACAATCAAAACTCATGATACGGTTCAACAGCTCCACGATTTGCCATCAAATCAGCACACTTATTTGTCGTTTTAGGGAAAACAACAAAACAGGTCCTTAATATGAATCAGGTCCTTAATATCTTGGAGCATTCGAACTTCACTATGCTGCACTAGAATAGATCCACTCTACACCCAGTTAAAAGTATCAACATTATCTGTTTCGCACTAAACTTTTCGCCAGCCAGCATTCCACGCTTGCAAGATGCCATGGCAAATAGCAGAAAGCTCCACATGAAGCACATTTAAGTGGAGGGCATGGCCAGAAAACCCAGCCACCCATCACAATTACAATCTCTTACTAGACCCCCGAAACCATTTGCATCTCGATCTCACTTGCCGTTCTCATCAACATTTAGCTTCACAAAATCATGCTACAGACGATGCCACTAATCTCCTATCACCGGGCTAGATAGCGGAGAAGAAGCATTGACCAGATCTTATTAGAGACTTTCTCTTCTATAGAGTATTAGGGAGTCATCCCTATATCTTAAACCTTTTATTAGAAAAAGAAATATCACGAATCTGATGAGGTGGACTCTATGGTGCTTCCAAGGCCACCCTACTTTTCGTCTTTTAAAAAAAATACAATTTTGTATTATATTAATTAAAAAATTATTAAATAGTCATAGCAATGTTGACAATAAAACATTAATTTATATTTGGTTACATAATTTTTTTAATATTGATTTTTAAAAGTCAAATCTCCAAGATTTCATAGTTATTTAGGGTTTTTTTAAACATTTTTTAGTTCAAATTTGATGATTTAATTTTTAGAATTAAAAATTAAAAAAATATGTAACTAAACATAAATTAAAGTTTTATCATGAATATTCTCATAATTATTTGATATACAATGATGAATTACAATTTTTTTAAGATGAGAGGGTATAGCACTACAAGACACCTTAAAATCCACCATCTATCTAATGAATCACATATTAATCCAAATTCAAAAATAATTTAAAAACTACATACCCATTATTAATAATTAAGAAACTTACCTAAAATACCCTAAAATAGTCAATGACGAACAAATAAACATCTAAACATGTAAGAAAATAAAAAATGTTATCTGGACATCAAATATGATGTGAGCACCAAGTCTTCTCTCTTACACATATCATAGGATTTTGATAACTCTCCATGAAAGTTATCTTTGGTTGTCCTTTCATATATTTTGTAGACTAACTCATGCATTGTCTAAGTATTTTAGCATCATATTTAGTGCATTCTTGAATAAATTGGTTTCTCTTTAAGCTTAGCAAAAATCATGCATTTTAGGTGGCCATTGTAGGCTTGCTTGTTCATGGTTTTTCAGGTCCCAAGATCCTTGGGAGAAGTATGGAGTGCTAGGTAGCTAAATTTCCAGTGTTCAGGAGTCTACTCAGAGAGGTTAGAGACCGAGCACTGCATCTGGTGCTCAGTCGCTAGAATTCCAATAGAGACCAGCGCTCAAGCACCAATATTAGAGCTCGAGTGACAGGACATCGATATTTCAAGCTCAAACGCAGAATTAGACGCGAAATTAAAACGCGTATCAATACGTTTTAATTCAGCACTCGAGCACCAGTTCCAGAGCTCGACCGCCAGGGTGGTAACTTCACAAGTTCAACGCAATTTCGACATGAATCTGATGAGGATCTGACACACCTACTACCTTGGGCTGAGGTTATAAAAGGGGATGAGAGGAGCCAAGGAAAATCATCATCTGGAGCTATAAATCACTTAGAATAGAGTTTATGGATAGGATTTGAGAGTTACGAAGGGGATCAAGGAGCGTAATCATTTCTTGTTCGTCATTTTAATGTATTGTTATTCTATCTCTCTCTCTCTCTCTCTCTTTATCATCTTATGTTATTTTCTAATTTAAGGATGAACTAATCCTTTTTAGGTTAGGATCTTGATGTAACTTATGTTTAATTTTTAATTTTGATTCAAGGTTATTCAGTAATTGTTTGTTTATCGTTTAAGTTAATTCTTCTATGCTTAATGTTTTGGTTGCCTGATCACCAATCATATGAACCTTAGTCTTGTATGCAATTTGAGAAAAGGAGTACAAGAGGGCAAATGAAGAATTAACCACACGCTAGCTATAATTAGAGATAATTTGTGTGATTTGCGCAATCGTGTTAGAGAAATCATAGAATGCTAATGCTTTCGCCAAGCTTGTTCATGCTAAGAGATTAGGTGACTGGTTGGGTTGAAAGAGAGTCACTAGCTATCGAGAGAGGTTAGTGATTAAAAGAGAATTTGTGATTGTTAATTGATTCGTGCAAAAAATGAATAACTGAGATTAGAATTAATAAAATTAACTTAGGTGAAATCAAGTATCCTAAATCATCTGAATCAATCTTTTTTCATTGTCTTTACAATTATTGAATTTCTATTTATTGTTCATTTCCCAAATTAATAAAATCATCATTCTCTTTCAATACTCATAATCATCAATTAATTTGTTTTCGTGTGATTGACAACCTGAGTGTATTAATACTCAGTTTTATTACTTATATGACGCTGTATACTTTCTGTGAGAATTTATATCAAATTTATACTCAAATTATATTATGTAAGTGTGGATCTCATGATATATGTAATGATGAGAAATGAGACTTTGTCTGCTAGCAAGAAAATCTTCTGCTTTAATTCTTCGATTCTGACCATTCATTTCGTATTTAAAGCTTGACATGATGTTAATACGCAAATAGTCAAAGTTCATAGCGGATTCCAGCTTAGAATTGGCTGCGTGATATCTACTACCCCATCTTAAACTCTCAATAAAGGTTAATTACAATTTTATGAAGTTCATTTTTTCCTAATATCTATTTTTATATCCAGATTGGTACTATAGCTGACAAGAATTTGATTTGAAAATAATCTATTAAGGCTATTAACCACATACTATGACTGTTTTGATTTTCACTCTTATGTTTACCTTTTTCATATCATCAAATTATTAAATTTGTCTACAATTAACCTCCTACTTAAATTTGTTACATATTAGTCATGCATATAGAATAAGATCATGCACATAATTACTCCCTTTTTTTTAAAAAAAAGAAGAAGAAGAAAATATACGTCTATGTTTAGCATATATTATTAATTTTATGAAAGCACTAATGAAACTTGAAGAAACCGTTGAGAGGAGACAATTTGACAGCAATGGGTGACTAATGAAATCAGCATCCCCTGCTTTTCCAACCCCATGTGGGATGTTGTTAAAAGTGACAAGCACATAATCACATCTTGTGATGACTCTTTTTGATGTCTGAGTCTTGAGCACTAAAAAAAAAAAGGACTAATTAAAACCCTTTCCCCGCCAATTTGATATTTCCCCCATGCTTGTAATGTAACATTCAAATTAAAGAGTAACCTTCTACAAACTGAGTTTTCAATTTCTCGCAAAAGTCTCACGACATTTCTCTTTTTATATAACAGCTTTTACCCCTCCACGCAAATTCGCATAAAGGTAGTCTTAGCATATGCATGCACAGCAAAAACAATACACCAAAACATTTTAAACCTTAGCCTGATCAGTTAATTGTCGGTGCGCGTGAACAATACACAGACACACACACACATATATAGTGCCAAACACGAGCACACATACTACATAGTACTACTAACTACCTTATTTTTCCTGCATTGTGGGAGACGGAGTAAAATATATGTGGTTAGCTATTTTATATTCCCTAGCTTTGTCAAAACTCAAAACGAGCATTTCCAAGAAGTGGGATTTGCTTTGAAAAGGATGAGGAAAAAGCTGTAATTTTGCCATATAGATTCTCTGCCCTGCTTTGCACTTAGCTAACCTAACAAACTAGTTATCCTTTGATGCTTTTCTATAGCAACGTGCATTGAAAATGCTAAGCATTGCCATAACTGCCCCAAGTTCAACTTCCCAAACTGGATTCGGCGGAAAACTTTTCATATGTCAATTTTTTATTTTTATTTTTTACGATTTTAAATTATCTGACAATTTCTAATATAAATGTAGTATTATTTTATTTTGAATAATATACTTAGAGTTAATGTTCGTTTTGCTCATCAAAATTGTAAATTTAAGTTGCTTTAATATCTAAAATTCAAAAACAAATCTTTTAATCTATGAAATTGTAAATAGTAGGTCATGTTCTTTCAAATTATTATCATTATTGTGTCGTTACATTTTTACTGAATTGTCTAGTTGTGACAACAACTTGAGCATCAAAATGAGATTATGATATCGCGTAGGGCTAAAAATGTGATTGTGATAGCACTTAGAATTATAAATCTTAGTTGCTTTCACAACTTCATTTGAAGACTTAGTTGTTGTCATGGTCTCATTTCATGTGAAAAATAAGTGAAAATGTGACAGTATAGTAATGATAATAAACTAAAAAATTAATTTGACTTACGCCTTATAATTTCAAGAATTAAAAATATCAATGTTTTAATTTCAGAGATCAAAGTAATTCATGCTTGTAGTTTCCAGGATCAAACTGGACATTAAGACATAAACTTAATTTAATTGTGCTTACTAAAACCATTAATTATATTGTTAGTTTTTTTTTAATTTAAAATACAAACAATTTCGCCCACTTTTCTTATTTTACAGTATTATTATTACAAAAAATTATTTATTGTTTCTCTTAAATTTACGTGTTAATCCTTTTGATTTGAAAAATAAATTAAATAAAAAGAAATTCTTGTGTGCTTCTGGATCATATTTAATGTGTGTTTTAAGAATTTTATTAACCACTCATTACTTAATTTTTTATATATTTTTTAAATACTATAAATTAAAATGAGTGATTTATAATATTTCTAGAGCATGGATTAAATATTATCAAGAAATATACAAGAATTTCTATTGAACAAGAGGTACGTAACTTTGTATTAGAAGCTGCCATAAATGGCCCTTATTTCCACAATTGCCAAAACGTTCAGCTCAACATTGAGTTATATTACTACTTTTTTCTTTTTGATACATTCTCCTACAGTACTTGGTTTATGGACATGTTTTGTGAATAGGGTCATAATTATGTTTACCGAACCGTGCTGTTAAGAACATGTAATTATTGTGGAAACTTTAGGTTCGGTGGGTAAGGAAAAGAATCACAAAAGTAATGAGGTTGAGTTCTACATAAGTGAGTCCTTAATTCTAATATGGGTAAAGAATAAAATAAAGTGAGCTCGTGCATTGTCATTAATCATTGTGGTTTATAATTATTTGAGACCTTTTGAATGACGCAATTTTTAACTTCTTTTTAAAAAAATTTAAAAGTTAAAAGTCATATATTTAATTTTTTTATTTAACTTATACAATTTATTATTTATTAAAAAATTAATTTTAATATTGTTTTTTAAAATTAAAATATCTAACTTATTAAAAAAACATTTTTCAAAATACTTCAAACTAACATTTATTTTATTGTGTTTTTAAATATAAAATAACTTATTTATAAGTGATTTCTCAAAAATACATTTTATAATAAATTTCTTTTAACTTATGTAGTGAAACATACACTTAGTATTTCTGAGCTCTTCAAGATTTTATGCAACATAGTAGACATAAAAGTAGTGAAGCAGCTATGTTACCGACACTTCTCTCTGCAGATGGTAAAATGGATTCTATGGGATCCTTTATTTATGAATCTTCTGATTCAAAATCCAAAAAATGGTTCTGAAGTCACGTAAATATAGCATCGGATCTTGCTTTTAAATCTCGATTGGCTAAATCTATGTGCGGTTAAATCTCTCATATTCTCATTTCAAATCTCCTTTAGATCATGAGTTATGTTACACCTATTTAGTGAGTCATATAAATCTTTTTATATATTTATCAAATATTGTACATTACAACATCAACTATTTATACTAATTCATCTACAATTTGACTGTGACATGCATATGCTTTAATGAGGGAAAAGTATGTAGCTTTAAATGCTGTCATCCTCTCCTGGCAATTTTGGTTAAGCACGTAATCATATTAATGTATGAAGAAATCGCAGAAATATATCACACTTTTCAAAGTGAAGGACCAAATGGATTTGATTGTTAACCACCGTATATATATAGCTAGAATTTAGGGCATGAGGATCGTCCAATTCTTTGGGTTGGATAAGCTCTTTTAATGCCAAGGAAAATGACTTTTAAAGGACAAAATTCGCAAGAAATTGTGTCTCAATCTGATGTTTTTGGTTTGGTGTGGATCACTTCATGCAAAGGTTGACATCTTGGTTTCCTCTGCATGAACCAGGAAGAAATTGTAAATGAAACTCCTAATAAATAATACTACTAGTGTAACACATAATTAAATTATAAGATACATACCTTATGTTATTTAATTCATCAATTTTTAATAATTTTTACAATTAAATTCATCAAATTTTATTATCATTTCATGATTTAATATGACATATTAATGAATTATATAATCTAATGTGATAAATTAATATTTTTCAATACAACATTTGTAAAAATGTATATCTTAAGCTCAAATGATCCACAAATTAAGAGACATTCAATTAGGCTAATTAATTAATTGTGTTAGAGGAAATATTTTATACAAGCAGTATTTTTTTTTATTCTTTTTATACAAGCAGCATATCAAAATTAATTGCATTTAATATTTTACACGAGCAATATATCCAAATTAATTTAATTTAATCTAATTAAATATAGTTGAAACGAGGTTTTTCGTTATTTAATAACATACAGTTTTTTTATGGAATAATAACACACAAAAATTGCAACTAATGTATGAAGAATTTATTAATGAAACATTTTGTATTATTAACTTCTTAAGATCGCACGGGCTTAATTATTTATAATTTTGCCTAACCTAGCTAGCTAGCTAGTTGTGACATTGGATACATGATGCCTAACTTAGACATGATCTTATCATACTTTTAAGAAAAGAAAGGGGTTTGGGTTCGTTTGATTAAAGCTAAAGCAAAAGCAAATCTCATTATAGGAACAACGTAACGAAACGAACTGATGTGTTTATAGTTCTTTTCTCTCTGCCAATTCCACTGTCATTAATCTTAGTTATTAATATAAATCTCTCAGCCGTCAGCTTCAAATTCCGTTGTTAATTTTATTTACTTGTCAATGTGAAGGCAACTTGATCACCACGTGACAATGTGTCAATTAAGATAAAAAAAGTTGACCAAATATTGATGTATTCTTTTTGGAGTTAACTGGTAGATTGATCCTCTTTGTTGACAATGTCAGTCAAGTTAGTTCTTGATATTAACTTTCCATCCAACCACATTAATAGAGACTGACATGACATGTTAAGTGTTACGTGTAACATGCCCGAGTAGATGCATATGTGACATGTTAGTCAATTTCATCTTTTAAGAGTTTTTCAAAATTTGTCAATTTAGTTTCTGAATTTTTCAAAATCCGTCAATATCGTTCCTATGATATTCAAATTACATCAAATTAGTCCTAACCTCAAATTGACCCCATATCCCCCAAAATTAAATCTTAACTAACATAATTAATCTCTAATAACCTAATTAAAGATTAATTAACTAATTAAAACATACAGTTAACATACCCAAATAACAAAATAATAATTCATCACATTCGTCCTATTCCTAAATATTATTTCTCTATTTTTACTCAATGCTTTTGTTTTAGGTTTTATAAACAAATTTTTATTATGGATTTTGTGAATAAAACAATGAACACACAAAATAAAATCAGGATACAAGATTTTATTATTTTTGTTGTTATCAATAACCTAACAATAAATACAAGAAAAAGAAATGAAAATAGAAACTTAAATGATCAATCAGTCACAAAGAAAAATTAATATAGAGTGTAATTTTGCACATAATTTAGGGTTTGCCAAACCTTAAGGGTGTTTTGTGCAATTTATAGTTAAAAAATATTGTATATAAAACCTAAAGCAAAATGATTGAGGAGAAATAGAGAAAGAATGATAACGACGAATGTAACGTTAACCTTCGAGATGATGATTATTTTGTAAGTTAGGTAGGTTAATTATGTGTTTTAATTAGCATTAATTAGTTAATTTGTGTTTTTTGTATTGAATTAATTAGTGTTTACTTAGGTTAGTAATGATTTTTAATTTGGGGGGATATGAGGTCAATTTAGGATAGAGACTAATTTCACATGGACAAAATTGATGAAATTAAAAAAAATTATGGATTAAATTGACGGATTTTAAAAAACTTAGGGACTAATATGACATTTCTGGATAACATGCCATGTCAGCAATCGTTAGTAGGGTTAGATGAATGTTAGGTGCCAAAAGTACGCGATTTCAACTATTAAAAAGGCACATGTTTGCTTAAGTTTGACGAATTATCTGATTAAATTCCCCACTTTTGTAGGATTTATAAATAT
>QANU01039640.1:0-12179 GCA_003254905.1 Nissolia schottii | reverse complement strand
AAAAATCATAAAACTTGACATCCCCACTCAATTTTTCGTGTAGAATCCAAAAATAACATTATTGTTTCATGGTAAAAATCTCAGCATACAGTTCCCTTCAAAATCATGTCATATGCCTATTTCCGTCTTAGGTGTTCCTAATTTCTGACAGAATCACAGACAGCACCAGCAGATCCAGACAATCATCAACAACATATATATACCAAGGTCACATAAAAGGCATCCTAAGCACAGATATATCTAGCATAAAACATAGCACAAACATCATCATACATCTTAAATCACATAGACAGTGATTATGTCGGTTTACCCAAGCTTATGCACTTGCTGCAGTCAGTTTGTGTAGAATCCCACCTTGCTGGGTTATGCCCAAGCTCTTAACCTTAGAGTAGATGTATAAGAGAGTCCTCTAAGATGCTAGAAGAATTTGTGAGGTTAGGGTTTAGGAAACTAGGATTAGGTTTTGCAAGGGAAAGTTTTTGGGTTAAGGTTTGGACAGTGTAACGGCTGAATATATAAACGGACAGAGTTTGGCCAAGGCTTCTTATTTTTTTTCCTTGAAATTTTCAGCCAAGGGGGGTATTTATAGGCCTCATGGCCGAATTTACCCTTTCCAATTTTTCCCGTGGGGCAAAATTCCCAAAATGCCCTTATTTTGTCTTATGTTACATGTCCTTTTCATGAGTCACCATATGACTCATCTTTGAATTGTTGACTTTGGCCACTTGGCCACCCTCTTGGCCATGTATGGCCTTGTGTCTTGGCCACTTGTGTGGCCGAGAATTAAAGGGCCTCCGACAGATCAATTTTGATCAGGTTTTATCGTTCCCGATCCCGGTACTTCGCGTACGGCTGCTCTAAAAATATTTTGATCACGTCTTTGTGATCTCCTAATTTTTTCTAAGTAATAATCTAGGTTCACTTGGGGTATTTATAAATTCTTGTCTGTAGCAGTACCTTCTACGGATACTTTGGACGCGCGGTTGCACTTAGACGACAAAAATGGTCTGTTCTAGTGTCTGCAGAATTTTAAGAAAACGAACAGAAATATTTCTACAGACAATTTGACCTAAAATCTTGTGTGATACTTATTCCCCCTATTTAATTTATAAAATCTTTACTAAGAGAAAAAGCGGGATGTTACAGTTACTATTTTGTTTTGTTGTGAAAATTAAGCATGAAAATGTGATTTTACTTGGCAAGCTTGTAGTGGTTTCAGGTTTCCTTGGGGGGGTTTTGGGACAAAATTGGTGTTTTCTTGAGTTCAATGTTAAATTATAGGGAAATCCGGACAGAGAACGCCTAAGAGCAGTCTTTCTCTCCACCAGAAACCAACCATAGGTCTGTTAGTTTTGAGCTTCATTGACTTTTGGTTCAAGAAAAAGTTATTTTTATTCTTTTAGTGTTTTTTGTGTGGGGGGGGGGGGCTTTGATATATTCTTAACTCTTTTTCTGAAACATGATTTTGTCAAAAATTGAGTTTGGTGATGAGTTATTCTCTTGTGCATGAATAAGTTTTGGTAGGGTTTTGGGGACTTGAATTGTTTTTGGAGAAACTATTAGTATTTTTGAGCTCGTTGATAGTTTTCGAGACTTGTTTGCAAAAAAGATTTCAGTGGAAAAATTGAAAAAATTGAGTTTTTATGTTTAGGGACCAATTAGGCCACTTAGGGGTTTTTGGCCTTAGAGTTTGTATTTTTGAAAAGCGTTCATGTATTTTAGTCCCCTCGTATTTCGTAAAAAAAATTGTGTTCTTGGAAAGTTTCGCAAAATGACACGTTTTGACTGAGTTTTGTGTTCGGTTAGGTTAATATGTGATTTTATGAGGAATGATCAAGGAATGATCCATTCAACATTTAGACGTAAGTCGAATTCCAAAAGGAGACTCGAGACCTAAACTCAAATGTATGTTAAGTCCTTCAAGTCTAGAGTTAGGTTTATGTCTTGACTTGAGATGATCTCCCCCACAATAATTGCAGCCTGTTTGTTGAGTTGGGGCCTTGGCAAACTCACCCCTCTGGTCTATTTTTCGCTTCAACTTCTGTTGGTTCAAAGATAACACTCTAGCATGGCGAGTATTGCTTTCCTACAGTCAATTGCATGGACCCCTCTTGTCTGAGATTTCTTCCTTGAGCCCGAATAGTAGTTTTGAGCTAAAGAATCAAATAGCTCTAAACAAGCCTCTGGTGTCTTGTGTTCACCCAAATTACTGCTAACTACGGTGTTAAGCATTCGCTGTAACATCCCGAATTTTCCTCTTACCAGGATTTCACATAATAAATAAATACGAGTAAATTAATGGGATTGGAGAATTTAAATCATTAAATTTAATTCCTAAAACACTAGTTAAAATAGCGATGTTGCGATTTCGCGGAGTTTCACGAGATCCGGATCGATTTTTGGTTATTATTAAAATTTAATTATGACTCAAAGGAGTCCGTAAAATACACTAATATGAAAATAAATTCAAGAATACCTCGACTGGAATTAACTACTAATAAGTAAAATTAGTAGATCACAACGGTATGTCCGAAATATTTTTAAGACATCCGTACACGAACAATTCATGACCAACCGCGATCAAACATGATCGAAATTATAACAAGCCGCCAGATTATATTAAAATCTTATCCTTTGCAACCGAAGTTGCAGGATAAGTACGTAGATATATATATAATAATAGTAATAGTAATAGTAATAATAATAATAATATAATAATAATATAATTAATATATAAGCCTGAAGGCCCACCTTAGGCTGTATATATATACAAGTAGCCACTTCGTGGCTTTTGTTACCTCACTTTCATTTCATTTTCATCTGCTTCCAAATTTTTCTGTTCCGCTCGTGCACTCTGCAGTTATGCTGCTGGACTCAGGAAAAATAGCAGGATCGCACCAACGTTCGTGGGAACAGTTTCTCACAACTTCCACCGTCACCACATAGGCTTAGGAGGTGGGTGATCCTAGCCTATTCACCTCCTTGGTGATTTCTATGTACTATGTATGTACTATATGATAATATAACGTAGTAGGTATTGCATAGAAACAGTCACAGATGATTAAATAAATATGAATTGCTGTAGAGGACTAACTTGAGGTAATTCTCCACCTTACATGAATAAAATTGATTTTATTTGTCTCGTAAAAGTTAAATTGTTCTAAACTGTCTTTTAGGCACTAAGTTGTTCACTTCATTGGACTGTATCATATATATCATGTTTCTCATGCATCCACATGATCAAGACATATGAAGAGCAATAAACACAATAACTCAATTTTGGCCTCAAATTTTAGTAAGCCTCTACCTATCTAAAGTGTTTGAGTAGAGCTTGACAAAATCCTACTCAAAAACCATGTTTTTCGGTTTGGAATGTGAAACAACCACCCGTACTAGTACATGGAAATTATTAGGTGCTCATAAAGGATCTAGTTGGACCCTGTTCTAACCTAGTATTTTATGATGGCACAACAATTTCTCCGATAATAGAGTGACATTTCAATTCAAATAGGAGTATATAAGTTAGTGACGGCTCCTACTGGTAATTGAAGCTGAAGCATCACTTTATTACCATGAGTAGAACACAATCTAGCTAGTGCTTCATCCAATCATTTCTCTACTTGTGCACTACACTTGATTTGACATTGAAGCTCAAATCTACGGAAAAATAGAGCAAACCAAAGCAGAGAAGCTGCAAGTGAATCACGCAAATATTCAACAACAGTGAGAATGTGTACCTTTGAACCAAAGGGGAAACTCCAGGGCCCGGACGGAAGAAGGGTCGGCGTTTGGGGCGGCGAGGAATTGAGGGAGCGGGAGATGAGAGGAGAATGCCTTGAGGAAAGAGTAACTGTGAGAGTTCTGTGATTCGAAGAGGTTGAAGACTAACGGGGGACCAAGAACCAGGACTGGTGGCTGTTCTGCAGCCATTGTTATTGATGCCAAAAACTCTCTCTCTCTCTCTCTCACAACTATTTGAGCATGTACAATGATGAAGAATCAATGGGTCACCTATTTGTTTTAGATTTCAATTTACTCAATAAATTTGGTCAGTGTGAAAAGAAAGATGAGGTGTTACTTTGGTGTCACCTGAGAATGCGAGACAATTCTTCAATGCTTGGACAAGGCGCTAATGTTGATAGAAACCTGAGAATGTGATTGTCTAGTGCTTGTTGTAATGATATATGGATATACCTATACCTTAATACTTGTTTTGTATGAACTGAGTATGTTTTGTCAATTTTTTGCCTGATCTAGGGTCCTTCTAGTCATTTTTCCAACTTAAGTGTCCTTGCCTTGGAAGCTACAAGAATTTGAGAGTGCGTAGTGGAAGCACCTATGGGCAAGACTGAAGGACATATCTTTAGAAGATTCTGGGTATTTTGCTGATGTTATTGGAGATTTCTATTTGTATGCTAAATTGCTTGAGGGATAGCTATGGGTGTAAATCTTCTGCTGGAGTATATTGTTGGTGTGCCTAACTGCTTCATGGTCATTTAAAGGGATATGTTTTGGGATATATATTGCTTGGGTTAGACATTCTTTTTTTCAAAAAATAAAATAAAATTAAGGAGTTTGTTTTACTNTTTTTTTTTAAATTAAAGATTTTGTTTTACTGGATTTCCCTTTAAGAGATTTTTAATAAGACCCTTCCTTTACTTATTGATTTTTTTGGTAGGTGTTTTTTTGGTATATTTCTCCCCCTTCTTTTGTTAGGGTTATGCATTTAATTATATGTAACCATGAAAAAAAACATTTGTAATAAGAATAAATTATGTTAGTATGTGAAAGGTGAGCAACTCAAAGTCAATATTCACTCAAATAAAATGCAATGCTTAACTAGAGAAAATTGACAGAAAAGTCAAAATAGTACCATCACAAACTTCACAATCATTCTAATCTATTTTTCGTGAGCAACATTTATTTACAAATCAATAGGTCTTTAACGAGGATTAAGGGTAAAGATAGGATAAGAAAGTTATTTAAGCTCAATTTTACCCTCATCTTAAAGAAACACTTATTTCTAATTTCACTACCTTAGATAACTACCAAAACTGAGTTGCTTTGCAGGTCTCGTCTTTTTTTTTATTCAACCTTGTAACCATGAGCTTCATAAAGATTTTCTTTCCTTATCCCATTAGCACCACATTTTCTTTGTAGTGCCATTTTTTTCCTTTTCATTTTTTCTCATCATCTTCTCTTATTTCTAATTTGAAACTTCCCCGGCCACTTTTATTTTGAAACACATGGAATTAATTATAGTGGATATTATCCTCTTCTCATGAATTTTAAAAGCTATAGGCCCGAAAAGTAATTAAAGATTTAAAGATGGGTAAACAAAGAAAAGGAAATTAAGCTTGTGTTATGGCTCAAACAAGAAAATAGATAATCAGGCTTAAAAGGGATGACTAAGGAATATTGTCATAAGACAAACTTAAGACTCATTATAAGTTCTTAAACATGGCCTAAATTCTCTCTAAACTCAAAATTCACACACATTTAATTTAAATAAGATTCAAGTAAAAATTGTCGGATATCTCAACTTAAGAAAGCATTAATGCATGAATATCTCCAACTTTGATCACCAATTCCAAAGTGCATGAGCATATTATTTTCCTAAACAAGTATAAATGCTTAAAAGAATTTTCACAACTCAAATTAAAATTAATAACTACTAATAAGTTAACAAGAAGAACAATATCAATTTCAACCATAGGATTTTAAGTCAACTATATGAGATATATACAATATTGACTAAGACCTAAGAAAAAAGTGTTTTTTTGTGCGACTGACTCTATACACATCCCCCTACAAAAGTCGCAAAACTTGGGGAGGCACCAAAGCCGACTCGTGCACTAGACTTGAAATCAAATAAAAAAAATTCAATTTTTTAAAAGGAGAAAATTAAAGAAAAACCAGTTAATAGAAAGCTAGTTATTTTTTCTTTCCAAACATCATACAAAGCAAACTAAGTACTTATACAAGCAGCATTGCTTCCACTTCATGGACACCTTTTGCCATCAACTCCTCTTCCTGTCTTCTTACTCCATCATTGGAATTGGACTCGGCTTAGGAAAGCTATTAATATAATTGGGTTAGTTTGAAAATTTAAAATAATTAAAAAGACTAAGATTGGGTTTAACTTGGTCTGATTTTAAGCCAGCCAATGTTTTTAGACTAATTACAATTACAATCGACTAATGACTTGATACATGCAAGAAAACACACTTAAACTTTCAATCTGGTCTTCAACTAAATAATGCACATGACTCTACATTTTTTGAGAAAAATAAAAAAAAATCAATTTTCATAAAGAATTCAATAAACTTACAGAAAGTAAACTTTAATTTACCCACAGATTCAATGAAAGAGAAAGGAAATAAACGCATACCGTCCCATCAAACACCTTTATAGTAGTCTTCACATCAACTACCAATGGGATATTATCATCTTTATCCTCCTTGAATTCAAATGTTGACCACTTGTTCACACTATTGGGACCTGCATAGCAACTGTCCATCTTGCGGCAATTGATTACTGAAATTTCATCCAAGGATGGGAAACTTAAAGCAACACTCCCATTGTAAAACCTTCCAAGCTTTGGCAGAGAGTGAAGAGACAGAGTTTTAAGTTTCTTGAATATTATTATCTTCTCTTCATTAATCTCTAATGATGACTCCTCTACCCCTTCAGACATCACTATTTCTTCTAATGATTCACAATTTCTGATTGACATGTTCTTCAGTTGAAGCAAAGTTGTGGTGGTTAAGGGTGTAAACAAATACAAGAGCCCGCAACATTGAGAAACATTCAGATCTGTTAAGCCTAAGGACGAAACCTTGCATGGTACTATGTTCCTTAAACAATGGCATTCATCTATTTGTATTTGTTCAAGTTTTTGAGATATGGGGTCCACCCAAGAATGCTCCAACCCAATGGAATTTAGCTCAGAAAGGGAACTCAATTGCAAGCATTTTAGATGTGAAAGGATTTCCTCAGCACAATCAATGTTAGGTCTTTTAGCATAGAATACCTCTTTGAAGGAGCTGCATCTCACTGCAAGCCTTTCTATGTTGGGCACCTTTTGAAGTAACTCATGTGGAAAAGGGTCTGAATCATCATGAAAGCATTGCAACTGAAGAGCTTCTAATTTGTGCCCGAGGTTTTCATGAAACTTGCCACCACAGATTATCATGGCCATTTCCTTGCTAATTTCCAGAAACTCCAAGTAGTGAATGATTTATAGAGAAAACCAAGACATAGATGATGATGTCATAATGACACTAATAGTTACAACTGTTTGCAACAAGAAATGACAACGAATAATTGTCGAGTGTTCTTGCTAAAGCTGATTTACTAATTTCTGACTACAGGTACAATGGTAAGAGAAATACTATTTGTAAATCTAAAAAATATTCACTTAATAGCCACCTAACAAAGAAACAAACACTACAAAGTAAATAAACAAACATTGACACTGGACATCTTTGCGTACCCGTGCACTCGTGAGTTTAATGTTTACTACAAATCAGTAAAACAAACAATGTCATTGATTATTGGAATTTTGGAATTCTAGCATCATCTTTTAGTTAATTAGGACAGGTGATGGTTATTGACTTCATGGTTATGCTATGGATGGTGTTGTTGGGGCTTCATACTATAGATCGTGGTTTGAACTACGATGTAAGCCTCGTTAATTTCTTATACCAAGCTAGCTTGATGCAATGTAGTGTCTGGCTTATGGCCCCTTCACTCCCCCAAATCTGGGTTGTGTGAAGTGCAAATTATCTAAAAAAAAAAATAGTCATTGAACCTTTATGTGTGCATAATATTACTTGTTTTATGTGTTTGACAATGTTTGTTTATCTATTATGTGATATTTATTTTTCTATTGTGTAATGTTTATTTCTTTATTGGGTGGCTGCTGAATGACTATTTTTAAGGTGTACAAATAGGGTAGTTGAAATAAAAAGGCATTACAAAATTAAAGTTGTAAAAAAAGGTTTGAATTTAATGTAATTTCATTATTTAATTTTATATGCGATATTACCATCATTTAATAGGAGCTAACATATCTACAAGAGAAGTGTACTTTCACATAAAAAAGGGGGGGTAGACATCTCTGGACACATTAAGAAACAAATGGGCATAATGGTAGTGAATGTTGAAAGATACCACTTTTAACTAATAACTATTACAATTTTTTTTATAATCAATAATAAATATGAACTTGATTGTTTAGTACTGGTTATGTAATTTTTTTATGTTATCATCAAATCAAATCATTTTATATGAATAAATTTTTAAATAGTAGTGAGAGAGTCAACTATTTTAACTTATATGACAAGATTTGGTTGAATGAGAAAGCATAACATATTTACTTTGTCTGTGCATAACAATTAAACTCAATTACTATTACATAGTTACTACATAGATACATGGTTACACTTTTTAAGTAATAACTATTATTTTGCTCTGATTCTATTTATCAAATATAAATTAAAATTACAGAAATGTTAAATGTAAGTAATGTGCTTAAAAATCCTTCTAATTCAAAATCTCATACGTGCATAGTGGATAATCCTTGAATATTGTGTAAGGTACAACTCTTACTATTGTGAGATTTTAAATTAAGAAAACTTTTAGGTTAATTATCATGAAGACTGATGAAAGCCTTTTTAACCACTTTCTCCAATCTTGACATAGTTTGGTTTTGTCACAACCGTGCCAAGTTCGTCGAAAGCTTCTACACGCTTTTGTCGTTCAAATTAAATTTATATACCTACTTTACGGCTTTCAGATTCACAAGGAATCCAATTGCAGTATAGTCGGGTATAGTCGAATCCACAGAGAGTTGCAAAATTACCATTCTTGAGTTTAGTTAATTAAACAATGAAGTGAAGGATTTGATAATTTGTTTGGTAGTTAAATAAATAAATAAACAACATAAAAAGTAAATAGGCAACAAATCAGAGGTAGATCCAGAGCTTGTTGGGAATTGAATCATATTATAGTTTCATGCATCCACTAACTTAAGACAACAGAATCATCATTTCATTGATTGCCCGCCACCAGTTCTTAACTTGTTCATCGCTTTCGCGCATGAAAAGATCACAGGTTTCCTTTGTTAAACTGTCACTTTCGCACACAAGCTTAACAAAGTACGCCAGCGTTATTCCAGATGTTAAAACGGCTAACCTTTATTCCAGTTACGGCAACAAGATTAGATGAAATGATTTAGATCCGACTCTAATGATTGTAACTTTCGTTCACAACGTTCAAGTCTAGAATCTAGTTAAGCTTAGTAGTATTGACATTAACTTGGTTATGACTTAATTAATATAACTTTCGTTCATACAAATAAGTCCCAAATCAAGAATCAAAGTACTAAACAAAGGCAAGCATTAAGCATAAAATCATTCAAGCGAATCATAGAAGCTGATAAATTCATAATGCAAAAGTTACATGGATACAATCATGCTATAACAATCATCAAAATCCCAACAAAAAGAGGATTACAAATCCATCTTACAAGAGAATCTCGGAGGCAAGGTTTGGACGCTTACCATGACACGTTATCACGCTATCATGACAGCGGTTCGCCAAGCTTCCTCGATCTCCTGACTCCTTCACAGGCCTCCTCTTTGTTGCTAAACTAAACTATGCTTTGAAGTACAAGAGAAATGAGAAAGAAATGGATTCTTGAGGGGGGAAAAGGATGATTTTACAAAGCTTGGCAGCATGTCTATATATAGGCCACGGTTCGGCCGCTCAGCGGGTTGGTAAGGCCGCTGAGCGGTGGTAGGTGATGGCGGCTGGCGGCTGAGTCTTCAAAGGCGGCCGGCGGCCAGAATGTTAGGAGGGGCCGCTCAGCGGGCGTTCAGCGGACGCTCAGCCGGCGCTCAGCTCAGTCAAAACTACAAAGTTGTAGATCTCTCTTTTAGCTTTAAGTAGCAATTTGAACCACCTCAATCCGATATCTGTAGCTCAAGTTATCGCGTTTTTACTAACTGCTGCGCAGAGCGGGTTTCCATATTTTTCTTGCTTGTTATCCCTTTGCTCTATGCTTCATTCTTTGTGGGATTTTCCTTGATTAATATGCTTGCATCCATCTTTAAAATATATTTATAAATCCTACAAAAATTGGGAAATTCATTAGGTAATTCATTAAAACATAAGCGAATAAGTGCCTTTTTAATAGGTCAAAATTGCGTAAATTGGGCACTTATCACTCCCCCTGACTTAAAATCTTGTTTGTCCTCACACAAGAGGTAATATAATTATTTTACAAGAGATTGATGCTTATGAACAGTCGGTTAATGCAATGAATTGAAATATTTCAAATAGTTTAAGCTTGAGACCCGCGAGACATTATAGAAGAACTTGAACAAGTCAAATACACAATTACTTGAATGGCATAACAAATCACACTATCCAATGTTTTAACCATCAAGGAAATTCTTTTTATCGCACAACGGTCAGTGGACCAATTTAGGGTGTGTGTTTTCGCTCAATATCATCATTGAATCACAACAATTTAAATTTGTTACCTGTCTCACAATTCAATCCAAAAGTATGGTCATGCAAGGATCACAGAAGGACTTTGAAAGGGTTGTAATGGGGCCAGGCTACAAGGAAAATTGGTTTTTCTGGATACGCAAATATTTCTAATTAAGAGAGCATTGAAAACCCATCACCTGTTGATACCTTTCTTTTTAACATTGTTTCTTTACCCTTTTTCTCCTTGCTTTTTTCCTCAATCCCCTTTTCTTTTTCTCCTTTTTGTTTTTGGGATTTTTGAGAATAAGATTTTTCTTCTTTTTCTGCTTTCTTGCTTCTGTTCTTTTTGATTCAAATGTTTGTTTGCTCCCACTTTTGTTTACCCTTATCTCCCCCTGACTTGGATCTTTGCATATAATCCAATTGAATGCTCTCTTAATTCAAAAATTAAGGGATGTCATTGTTTTTCTTTTAAGGCTCAGGGATTATGTAACAACCAAAAAAATTCTCATGTTAGGCTCAAATGGGGTATCAGAGGATTGTCCTAATTATGGTAGGCTTTATTTGGCCAAGTGGGGTTGATCTCTAATGAACAAAATGCTTTGATCACTTCCTATTATTTCCATACAATTATTAAAATCAGAGACTCAAACAAATTCAATTGTGCAAAAACAATGGTGATTCTCTCTATCTTACTTAGTGTATAGGCTCACTCCCTCACCTGGTTCAGGTCTAATTTCCTTGATTTTAAAACATTTTCAAGGTTATGTTTATGCAAACAAGTAGATAAATGCAAAATGTCATGTTCATGGTATCTATGCATGTACTCACATAAGTTTATTATGGATTCTGAAACAATTCAATTCATATGTTGTATTTGTTCATGCATCAATCTTATGCAAATTAACTAGTACTCAGTATTGTTCTTAGACAACAAGTCTTAAGCAGATATTTATCCTAACTAAAGAAAGTTAAAATGCTAGAATTTAATAAGTTAAGGTGTTTAGAAAGCTCCCTGTTTGTAGCTCAGATGGTGAAGTCCTTCACGTAGCCTCCTTGCAGTTTGGGCTACGTCTTCCTGAAATTTAATTGAGGAGATAGAGGCTCATCTTCCTTTGAAGAATCATGCTCATCATCCTCTAGAAGTGTGTCTCTCTTTTGTTGTTTTGAGGGAAATTTTCGGTTGTTCTCCGGCCTGCAAAAACAATAAAAAAATTTCCTTTTCCAAGTAGCATTAGAGAGATTTAGCTGACCATTTTCAAAAGATAATGTTTTCATTTTGAATCCTTTGCAGACAGAGTTTCCTGCAATTGCGGTCAGAATTTCCCGCTTATTGTGGCCAGAATATCCCACAACAATTTTTGGACTTCAAAATAAACATGTTCCTTTTAAATTTCTTGGGCTTGATCATCATAAGGTGCTTTAATAAGATTTCCTTCTTCAAAGTTTTTCATTTCTAACCTGGCTAGGACTCTTATTTCAGTTCAAATCATGTTTGCACCTTTCTTAAACAATTGTTTGAAGGTTAAATTGATGATTGGGTTATAAATCTAAGTGCTTCAAATTAGCATTTACTTAAAGAGATTAGCACTTAGAAATTTAACCTAGTCACATGATTTAGGTGAACCTTCAGTTTACAATTCATTTAGAAACAGAATGCTCAATTCGGTTTTAGGTCG
>QANU01039629.1:0-21855 GCA_003254905.1 Nissolia schottii | reverse complement strand
TAATATTATATAGCAACCTTAGAGAGCTCGCTGTGAAGCTTTCATCATCGCCTCTATGTGTCGTCCAACTCGTCCTCGCATGTCTAGTACGTCGCCTTCATGCATGTGTCTCTCCCTCGTCTCTGTGCAATCCGCTTCTCTCACTTAATTTCGTGAGTCCTTTATTTTTTCAACTTTGTGCGACACTATTTTCGACCCGTACGTGTTGCCCCTCTTTCAAAACTTCTTGTTCAAATTTGGATTCATGGGCTCAAGAATAATTCTAAAGGTTCTTCATCACCCAAGGTTCTTCTCGCTACGAGGTTGAAGACGAAGACCGTGTGCAAAGATAGATGGTCTTGCTTTTGATACGCTAGCTATTGCTGCGGTTTTGAGACTCTAACAATGTTTTAAATTGCGGATGCTAGCTATATTTTAAGAATTTATATCATCTCAGTAAATAATTTAAATTTAATTTATATATAAAGAATAATTGATTATTAAAATAATTATTCTAAATAGTATTTTTAAATTATTATATAAGCATATACAAGTATTAACAATAACAGTGGAGTATAAAATTTATGAACTAAAAGACTGCACATAAGAAGGTAGTAAGAGGCGAATCAATGACAAACCAAGATGAAATGGCGACACCTATATATGAAGAAAGGATGAGAAAGATAGTAACAGACAAATCAATAATGAAAAAAGACTGCAAATTAAAGTGGAAGGTGAGAAAGAGATGTCGGACAAAAGAAAATGAATGTCGATTTTGATTTTTTGTGACTGTTGCGGCCTATGAATTTGGTTCGCTGCACAATTGCGATCCAATGCCGTTGCAGAGGTTACTACATTAGCAATATTGCAGCCTCATGCAGTGATGTAGACAACAATTTAAAACCATGCTCTCCAAGTATTGTGTTCCTGACGTAAAGAGAGGTTGTGTAGGAATGNTTCATTTTTAGTTTTGTTTAATTAAAAAATGAAAATATGTATAAAGTGAGGGCATAATAGGAATCAAAGCAGATATCATTTATTAAAGAGAAACAAAATTCATTTTTAGTCATTATTTACTTTTGATGGCATTAAAATTATATAAATGTCCTTTTAACATTGGTGTGAGCAAGGGTGAAAGAACTGAAGCTCGAGGAAGGAGAGCTGAAGCAGCAACGCAACAACAGCAGCCTACCAAAACTGAAGCTCGAGCAACTAAGATGGGAGGAGCTGGCACTATGAAGAGTTGTTAGAAGTTTGTTAGGCTGCGGCACGTGGGATTGTAATTAGTTAGGCTAGTTAGTTAGCTAACTTAATTTCATGTAAATTTCAGTGTAAATTTCATGTACATTTCAGTAGAATTCAGGTTGTATATATATTCTGTAAATGTTCATCAATGAGAATGAGAGAATCATTTTCACACAACTATCATTCTTGAGCCATTGAAATTCTCTCTCTCGCTTATGCTCATTTTCTCTGCATTCTGATTTGTGTTCATCATTGTTCATCATGCTGTTGAACTTCTACATGGTATCAGAGCTTCATTTTTGAAGCTCTGCTGCGCCATTAGAGTTCGTCTGCACAGATCACTTCAACTTGATTCCCTCATACATATAATGGCTCTCATCGATCGAAGCATCTCAACATTCTCATCATTATCGGATCTGCACCTCATAATCTGCAACTCAGGGGACTGAATTTTCGAGTTCTTGATAAATTCACCTTGAATTTCAAGAATTCTTGAGGATTCAACAACTTCTGAGTCACTGCTGTCATTGAATCTCGGATACTTGCAGATCAGCAGGTTCCTCCTTGAGATTCGCGGATAGTGTGCAGAGCAGGTTCGGTATTCAATCCTTCTCATTCTTTTCTAATTCTCTATCAATCAACTCAGTGCGGAATTCATGGAAGAAATTCCACACACAACATCATCTGCTGAGAGTGGCAGAATTGATCACGCACTTGGCAATGGAAGCAATGGCAATAGTGGATACAATGCCATGGCAGACCTGAAAAGTCCATACTACTTACATCCAGGAGAAAATCCAGGTTGTGCTCTAATTTCTTTAACCTTGAATGATCAAAATTATCATGCATGGGCTAGATCTATGAGGATGGCTCTTAAGTCTAAAAATAAACTAGCATTCATTGATGGAACTTTGAAACAACCTGAGGAAACAAATGATTTATTCTTTGCTTGGGATAAGTGCAACACATTTGTTATCTCATGGATTCACCAATCATTGAATCAAGAAATCATGAAATCGGTTATGTGGATAGACAATGCTGCTGAATTATGGACAGATCTGAAGCATAGATACTTTGATGGTGATGTGTTTCGAATTGCTGAATTGCAAGAAGAACTCTATGCAATCAAGCAAGGAGAAATGACAATCACAGCTTACTTTACCAAATTGAAGTCAATTTGGGAAGAATTAGAAAATTTCAGACCAGTCCCGAGCTGTTCATGTGCTGACAGGTGTGTCTGCAGTATGCAAGTAATAAGGAACTACAGAAAGGAAGACTATGTAGTTAGATTTATTCGTGGCCTTAATGACCAATATTCAGGTGTTAGGTCCCAGATCATGTTGATGAAACCTATGCCTGAAATTGCTGGAGCATTTTCCATGTTGATGCAGCAAGAAAGACAACTAAGTGGAGGTCTAGAATCTAAGGCTTTTTTCAGCAGCACATCAAACAATTCTTCTCAAACTTCAGGATCCAACTCAAGTTCAGGTCCTGGAGGTGGCAGAGGAAGGCCTAGAGGCAGGGGTGGAAGAACAGCAGGTGGCAGGGGGGGCCATGGTGGAAGAAATGGCAATAGCAGCAAGACACAATATGATCCCAATGTCACCTGCAGCTTTTGTGGCAAAATAGGGCATCCCATTGACAGATGCTTTAGGAAATATCCACACCTGCTCAAAGAATACAGGGAAAGAATGGCAAACAATGTTACCACCACTTCTAATGCTGATGCTGAAATTGTTGATAGCAACAGCAATGACAGCTTGACTCAGGATGCAGGGAAGGAGAGTTCTGAATTGGTTTTTTCTCAAGAAGAGAAGAAGGGATTGTTGGCACTCTTACAGCATTACTCCTCACAATTTCCTCATAGTGTTAACCAATTGACCACCTCATCATCTCCAAATCCATCAGGTACACCCTTAACATTGTCCTTAGTATCCAAAAATCCAAAACATTGGGTGGTAGACACTGGTGCCACTGACCACGTGTGCTACTCACTCAATGCATTCCACACACATCACACAATTGATCCAATTTCTGTTAAATTACCTGATGGAACAATCACACAAGCCAAGATTTCAGGTACTGTGATATTTTCAAACAACCTATACCTAACCAGGGTCCTTTATATACCTTGTTTCAATTTCAATTTGATTTCTGTCTCAAGGCTAATCACAGACCTGAAATGCACAATGATTATTAATGATAAATGCTGCACTATACAGGATCATCACTTGAAGACGATTGGTATAGCTAACTTGGAGAGAGGTTTATATACAATGACTAGTCCCACTATCAAAAGCCATTCCCAATCAGCTTCAGTCCCTTCACTCAACAACAACAGCAGACATAACATTCTAGGTAGCAGCAGGCATTTAGAGTCAGCAAGTAAAAGCCAATTAGAAACATACACATTTCCCTTGTGGCATTATAGACTAGGACATCCTTCCAAGGACAAAATTCAATTACTGCATAATCAATTTGATTTCATCAAGTGTACTGATAATGTGCAACCTTGTGACTCTTGTCACTTTGCAAAACAAAGAAAATTACCATTTGCTCTAAGTTCCACCAAATCAAACTCTTCCTTTGACATAGTTCACATGGATATATGGGGTCCCCTAACCACTTTGTCAACTGCTGGCCATAAGTATTTTTTAACTGTGGTGGACGATTACACGAGACATACTTGGATATACTTTATGAAATTTAAACATGAAGCATCACAACTGATACAGGATTTTGTGGCATATGTTGAAACTCAATTCAAAACTAGAGTTAAGATAATAAGATCAGACAATGGGGCTGAATTTACACAAACTAAATTTTTCAATGAAAAGGGGATAGTCCATCAAACTAGTTGTGTTGAGACACCCCAACAAAATGGAATAGTTGAAAGAAAACACCAACACATATTAAATGTTGCTAGAGCAATCATGTTCCAATCTGCCATACCTAGTTGTTTTTGGCAATTTGCCATTGGCCATGCTGTGTATTTGATTAACAGACAGCCTAGTCAGCTAATTCAGAACAAAAGTCCCTATGAAATGCTATACAACTGTCAACCCAACTTACAAGATCTTAAGGTGTTTGGATGTTTAGCTTATGCCACAACTCTAACAGCCCAAAGAAGGAAACTTGATCCTAGAGCTAGAAAATGTGTTTTCTTAGGATATAAAAAGGGGACAAAGGGATATGTACTAATTGAATTATCCACGAGGCAGATTTTCATTTCCAGGCATGTCATTTTTTATGAGAGGCATTTTCCTTATGCCACCATGCACAATGCATCTACTACAGACCCTGCATCCATCAACATACAGCAGCATGCATCATTTCATGGAGTCAGTCCTTTTAATGACCCATTTCATTACACTAGCAACAGCAGTATGCATCATGCATCTGCATCAGCATCAAACCACCAAACTCAGAACATCACAGAATCAACATCTCAGTCCACTAAAACTGCCATACCTGACCAACATCCAAACCAAGAGTCTGAGACATCAATACCCTCACCAGCATTATCTCCTACAGACCACCATCACATACCTACCAGAATTTCACAAAGGCCCAAGAGACCACCAAATTACCTCAGGGACTATCATTGTATGTTAATCAACTCTTCAAGTGGTGATGACCCTTCTACTTCAAGTAAGCATCCTATATCACAGTCTTTATCTTATTCATCATTGTGTGCCCCACACAAGAAATTTTCCCTAGCTATATCATCAAACACCGAGCCTAGGAACTATGAGGAAGCTGTGCAAGAGCCTTGCTGGCAAGAAGCAATCAATGCTGAACTCTCAGCTCTTGAGAACAACCAAACCTGGACTCTTGTTCCTCTTCCTCCTGGTAAAAAGGCTGTGGGATGCAAGTGGATATTCAAAATCAAGTATCACTCAGATGGCAGCATTGAAAGGCATAAAGCCAGGCTGGTTGCTAAGGGTTTTACACAAACTTATGGGGTAGATTATGCTGAAACATTCAGCCCTGTGGTTAAGATGACCACATTGCGAGTCTTGTTAGCATTAGCAGCAGCCAAAGGCTGGTTCTTGCAGCAGTTAGATGTCAATACTGCCTTCCTCCATGGTGATTTGTATGAGGATGTTTTCATGAAACTGCCACCTGGATTACATGCTGAACCTGGCTTGGTTTGCAAATTGCAAAAATCACTATATGGCCTAAAGCAGGCTAGCAGGCAGTGGAATGCCAAATTGGTGCAAGTTCTAACTGATTCGGGGTACCAGCAGTCTAAATCAGATTATTCGCTCTTCACAAAAGCGAATGTTCAAGGATTTACAGCCATTTTGGTGTATGTGGATGATTTGGTTTTATCCGGAGATGATATGGGAGAAATCAACCATATAAAGAAGTTGCTTGATGATAGATTCAAAATAAAAGACCTAGGAAACCTCAAATATTTTCTAGGCATGGAGGTAGCTCGCAGCTCCCGTGGGATTGCACTATATCAGCGGAAATACTGTTTAGACTTGCTTGAAGACAATGGCTTCCTTGATGCCAAGCCTGTTTCAACCCCAATGGATTATCACTCAAGATTGTCTAAAGAGGCCACTGCAGGTTCTGTTGACAACAGTAGTTATAGGAGACTGATTGGGAAACTACTGTACCTTACACATACGAGACCAGACATTTGCTATGCTGTGGGGAGACTTAGTCAGTTTCTAGATTGTCCTAATGAGACACATCTCACTGCTGCCCATCGGATACTGAGATATGTGAAAGCTGCACCAGCAAAGGGCCTGTATTTTCCCGCATCATCCGACTTGGCCCTCTCTGGATATGCAGATGCTGATTGGGGCACATGCCCTGACACACGAAGGTCAATTTCGGGGTTTGTTTGCTTTATTGGAGATGCTATGGTTTCATGGCGGAGCAAGAAACAAACAACTGTGGCACGCTCGTCCAGTGAAGCTGAGTATCGTTCACTTGCACAAATAACATGTGAAACACAATGGCTCATTGCCTTGCTTGGTGACTTTGGCATTCAACCTTCACTTCCAATTCCCATAGCATGTGACAATCAATCAGCTATTTACATAGCTGCAAACCCAGTGTTTCATGAGCGAACGAAACACATTGAGATTGATTGCCATGTTGTGAGAGACAAAGTCCAAGAGAAAGTGATCGTCCTACGTTCTGTTCCCACCAGAAATCAAGTTGCTGACATATTTACCAAGCCCCTTGCCCCAGGACCTTTTAATTACTTAATTGGCAAGCTCAGCATGATCGATGTTCACGCTGCAGCTTGAGGGGGGGTGTGAGCAAGGGTGAAAGAACTGAAGCTCGAGGAAGGAGAGCTGAAGCAGCAACGCAACAANGAAAAAAATTGACTCTCTCACTCACTACTTGATAATCATGTATATAAAATAATTTGATTGAATGACAGTGTAAAAAACTTTATATTATTAGTATTAAACTTTAATTTATAATTTAATGGTCCTAAGTCTTACACTAGTATTTGTGGACATAAATAAAATTACATCTATCCATCATGCCAAAACTTTTGAGAGAGATAAATTTTGACATGATATACTACAAGTCATAAGAGTTATTACATGAGAAAATGCGTAAAAATGCATATAAATCATTTAATTACATCTATACATGTAAATTTAACACGCATTATATATAGAGTAAAACGCAATCCAGATACCTTCTTCACAACTCATTAGCGCTAACACAACCATTTAAATCCCAAATCCTTGTCGCTAATTAGCGAGGTAGATCCCAAAACCTGTTCTACTATTTTAAAATATGATAGAAGCCACATTTTCACGTGGCATGTTGAGATATTGGCATCAAGGCCAAGGGCAATCCACTATATATACCTAATAGGTAAGCCCTAAACTTGGCATCCCAAATTCATATCCATTCCATACAATGGCTGTCATCCCTGCCTCTGAGAATATACTAATTAATAGTTTCTTATTTATGAAAGATTTTTGTCTTAATTGTAATTGTCATCAGAATATTTGATTGAATATTTTGATAGATATGATACAAAGATATCGTAGAAAGAAATGATAAAAAGATATTAGAAATTTGGTTTGATAAAAATAATAAGAAATTTTTAATTATTGTGATTGAGATTATAATTAGTAGATTGCCTTATAAATTGTTGAGAGTCTATAAATATTTGTGAGGGGAATTGGTTAAGGCATAAGAAGGAACCAATGATGTGAGGAGTAGAAGATTTCAGTGTGGGGTCCCTTGTGTCGAAAGTCTTCCTAACATGAAGGTCAGGTGGCATGTTCTGTGACTATAGCGGTGGTATGGTAGAAGGTCTGCAACTTTTTCCTCAAATTGTTACAACTTTTTCCTCAAAAGTTGTTATGGTAGAAGGTCTGCAACTTTGAACATAAAAGTTGTAAAATTAGTGCTTGTAACATTTTCTCATAAATTTAATGAATTTAGTACTTTCTCATCTGTTGATCTAGGCAGTTAAAATTAAATCACGTAAATTCTTTTATGCTCCTTTGTTTTTTATTTGTGTGGCGGAGGGAATTTTTCCCAATACACGTCACATATAGTTCCATGGTCAGTACTCCTTTCCAATTTCAAGAACAATCGATAAAAATAATTCTTTACTATTTATTTTAAGGAGAAGAAATAAAATAATTTAATTCATATAGAAGCTTAAAAGTACTTATAAATTAAAAATAATACATCGGATCTAATGCTAATAAAAAACAAATATATTTTGCATTTTGAATTAACGGAATATCTATAGCTCTACCCCTTACCCAAAAATTATTGATGTCGAAGCATCTTTCTATTGGAGACCAACACATAAAATGTTGTAGTTTGAATAATACATAACACTTCATTTTATGATAAATTTGAATATCTTCATTGTCAACTATAAGACTCTTTTAAGGTTAAGAAAATCGGACCAGACATTGAACCGATTACAATATTCATCAAAATCCCAACAACAAGAGGATTAGAAATCCATCTTACAAGAGAATCTCAGAGGCAAGGTTTGGACGCTTACCATGACACGTTCTCACGCTATCATGATAGCGGCCGCCAAGCTTCCTCGATCTCCTGGCTCCTTCACTGGCCTCCTCTTTGTTGCTAAACTAACCTAAGCTTTGAAGTACAAATGAAATGAGAAAAGAATGAAGTATGGATAGGAGAAGATGTCCTCTTGAAGAGTGCCTCGGCCTCTATTTATAGGCCAAAATCATCCAGGTTCGTTCAGCGGGTTAGTTGGGTCGCTCAGCGGTGGTAGGTGATGACGGCTGGCGGCTAAGTCTTCAAAGGAGGCCGGTTTCTGGTGGGACCGCTCAGCGGATTGGTGGGACCGCTCAGAGGACTTAATCTTAAATTGACCCCAACTACAAAGTGGTAGATCTATCTATTAGCTTTAAGTAGTAATTTGAACCACCTCAATCCGATATCTATAGCTCAAGTTATCGTATTTTTACTAACTGCTGCGCAGAGCGGGCTCCCATACTTTTCTTGCTTTGTTGTCCCTTTGCTCTTTGCTTCATTCTTTGTGGGATTTTCCTTGATTAATATGCTTATATCCATCTTTAGAATATATTTATAAATCCTATAAAAATGGGGAATTTAGTTAGATAATTTTATGAAAACTTAAGCAAACAGGTGTCATTGCAATAGGTGAAATTGTGTAAATTTGGCACTTATCAGTAGTCTCTTAAGTGAATTGCGTATTAGTTAGAGATTTCAACTAATAAACAACATCCCCTCTTATGAATAATTAATTAGGAACCAATGACAATTAATCCTTGATCTAGAAACGTTGTATGCAAGATATTGTTTTTTTTTTTTATCATTGTTGACTTACTTTCGTTTTACTTTCTTTTTATTTATATTCATCAATCCAAACCCCCCTTTTTTTAATTGTAATTATAATTGGCTTTGAAATTGCTTCCTTTGAGACGACCTAGGTTAGCCCCTGTACTACGTTTTTGGGGTTTTCTTAGTTTTATAAATTATTATTTGATCGCGCACTGAAATTAACGACGTTTTGGTGTGTGTCAAATTTGGCGCCGTTGACGGGGAAGCAATTTAGCCAATTCTTTTTTTTTTCTTTTCTTTTCTTTTTATCATTTAATTTTTGCTAATTCTTTATTTTCTTGCTTTTGTTCTTTTCTTTTCTTTTAAAAAAATTCTTTTTTTCATTTTCATTTCTTTTCCAAAAAAAAATATTTTCCTTTTTCTTTTTTTTCTTTCCTATCCAAAAAAAAATATCAATTTTTGTTTTCGTTTAATTTTGTCCCTCAAATGTGCTATCATGTACTCTAACAATTTTTCTAGTTCGTAGTGGTCTAGTGTTTCTTGCTTTTTTCAGGTAATGGAGAGGATTTTGATAGTTTTCAACAGAGGTATCACCGGAGGATAGGGGAATTGGAGAGGTTTCCTAGGGACGCCATTCGGAGGGTATTGATGACCTTGCCATACAATGTCGCCAAGTTGTCTGAATAACAATGGGAAAGCCACTTGAGCCGTTGTGGGGTGATGACTTCACCATTCTACCCCTACTAACCTTACCACGAGCCTTACTCTCTTCCCCCCTATCCTACCGAAACACATCAACCGTCACCACACGAACATCAACCATACCCACATGACCCATACACACCATATCCTTATTCACCAAAGCCCACCCATTGCCAACAACAAACTCAAAACCCTTCCCAAGAGGTGGTGGAGATGTTGCTAGAGGAGCTAATGTAGGAGGCGAAGGAGGTGCGTGCTGATTTGCAAGAGATAAGAAGGGATATAAATCAATTAAAAGAAACCATGGCTACATCTAGTGGGCATGAGGAGGACAGTTGCCTGGATAATGAGGTCATGTGTGAAACCCCACCATCTGATATCATTGATGATAATGGGTCTTCAGAGGTTTTGGTAGAAGAGTCACCCCAACCCGTCATTCTTGATGATGAATCTGATACAGAGGTGGTGTTTGAGGAGCCACAACTGGAGGAAGAAGCACATATCACTTGTGTTATTCCTGGTGTGGTAGAGGTGCCGGTTGAGCCTGCCATTCTGTCTAAATTCCCCCCATCTATTCCATTACTCCCATCATCCCCTCTCCTAGCTTATCAGTTACCACCACTCGAGCTGCCCCTTAAGACACATGTCCCTCTCCTTGGACCATGTGAGTATGCTCAATTGGAAACTGATGGCCAGTTGCGGACCTTATGTAAAGGGCTTGGAGGCTTTCTTCCTTCTACTAGGGGAAGGTTAGACCATGTACAGGGATAGTTCAAGAAGCCTCCTAGTGGGAACCTTTATCCACCCCTACTTGGAGTGATTAACTGTTGGATGATCAAGCCAAGGCAAAGGCTCAAAGCTTCACGACATCGATGGAAGATCTCAATGCTTGGCTCCCAAAAGAAACATGGTTTCCAGGGCCATGACATGACTTGCATGGTGTGGGATCCAGATGGAGGCTACCGCAGCAAACTTTGGTGGATGTTTCTGGACCAGTTCAAACATGATCCTCCATGAGACGGCCGTCATCCGTCCAACTTAAGGACATTAAACAAAAGTGTTGGGTGGGAGACAACCCACCGTTTGTGATTTTTTTCTTTACTTTTCTCTTATTTATTTGTTTTACTTCTTCTTTTTTCTTGCCCTGTTTTGTGCACCGAGGCCAGTACACTTATTTAAGTGTGGGGTGGGAAAGTTTTATTTGTTTAGGATAGTAGTTTTAACTGTGCAGTAATTATGGAAATTCATGAATAAGGGATAATTTAGACTAGTTGATGATTGATTTGTGCAATGTGAAATGTTGTGTTTGATTATTTATGGCATTATGTTTGATTGAGCATTTTATAAATCCTGGCATGTTTTAATTAATTGGATGATATTACCTGGTAAGCTTTTGAGCCGTTTATCGGATGGCAACACTACATGCCATTCCTTTCTTTGTAGTGTGTACACTCACTATGTTCAAGTCCACAACTTGCCTAATTCTCTGCATTGCACTTTTACCTTTGTATATAACATGTGATATGATTGAGGCATTCCTTGTGTATTCAGCTTACATATCCATATGAGCCTACCTTGAACATTTGACCCTTGTTAGCCCCTTTGAGCCTTGTAGCCTTTTATTAAATAATTAGCACAATACAAAATGATAAACCAAGAAAAACCATGATACACCTGGCTTTAGGGCTTAGGAGAATTGTGGTACATTTGTTCATATGTGCTAAGCAACAAGTGTGGGGTTACATGAGGACATGTAACATTCAAAGTAGGGGGAAAGCAACCGCAATTGCGCCTATTGGTTGGAAAATCTATGAAAGTGCCCATGAAAAAAAAATTATTAAAAATAAGAAAAAAAAATTGAGGCAACTAATCTGCAAAACAACCAATTAGGTGCACCGACAGAAACTCTCCCCTGAGCTAATGGGTAAGCGGTGGCAAGATTTCCAAGAAGAGTGAAAAAGAATAAAAAAAAAGAAAAAAAAAGTAAATAAAAGTGTTTGGGAATTTGTCATCAGGCTAATTGGAGAACAAGAGAAGCTAGTGGAGATCAAGGTCCTTGCACCGTTGGTTAAGCACATGAATTCTACTAAGTCTTAGGCTTTAGCTCACTGGCCATATGATATCCCACCTTGACCTTGGCCCCATTACAACCTTAAAAAGACCTCTTGATGCATGTCATATATATTTGGTGATCTGTGATGCTTAGAAGAAAGTCAAGCATATGGAGGCGACTCTAGTGTAGTGTTTGAGAGAGCATTGGATGAACCTATACACTTTGAGTGACGAGTGACACACACTAACCACTGAGGGCCAATTGATTTTAACATGCCTTGACTTATTCTTTGTTCATGATTAATATGCCAAGAAAATTAGTTTTAATGCACAATGATATCATCTCTTGTCTAAATGTACTTTAATTTTTGGATTGTCATGTATTTTGCACAGTTGTCTGGTAATTAGTGAGTCGGCTTAAGTGCCTCCCTGAGTTTCGCGGATTTTTAGGGGATGTAAATAGGGTCACCGCACCAAAAAGATTTTTTTTCTTTATTTGTTTTTTTGTTTGTCGTTTGCTTTTGTTCTTAGTTCCTTGCATAAGGACATGCAATTGTTCAAGTGTGGGGTAATTTGATAGATGTATTTTGTACCCTATTTTATTATTCTATAATTGAACATTGTATACTAAAAATGTATACTTTTAATGCTTAATTAATATGTTTTGCACATTATCCTCTTTTGTGAGAAATCGAGAAAAATGCAATTTTAAGCACTACTTTATCTTAGAATTTAATGTGTAGATTTCTTTTGTTCTTTTTTAGTTTTCTATTTTAATTGCAGAAAATAAATTTTCAAGAGGATCATTGAAGATTTGAAAGAGATTTGATAAGATATAAATTTTGAAGAAGAGATTTGAAGAGAAAATTAAGACCAATAAATGCAAGATTAAATTCAAATTCAAAAAGATTTGGTCAAAGATTTGCTGAGGATTTTTAACGCTGATTTTGCCATGAATTTTGCGCCAGGATGGAGATTTAATCTCGATTTTACCTCAACTACAAATTTGTAGATCTATCTCTAAGCTTAATTAGAGATTTGAATCATCTCAATCCGATATCGGTAGCAAAAGTTATCGCAATTTTACTAACTGATGTGCTGAAAGTGTGGGATTTACACCCACTTTGTGCCAATCCTCTACAAATAGACATCCTCTCTCAACAACTAAAGAGAGCTTCATACTCAGCCTCCACTTTTATTTTCTGCACTTTTCTCTTTTATTTTATGCACTTTAGGTTTATGTTAGTAGTGCTTAGTTATTAGTTATTCAAGAATTGTTGGAGCGCTCGCATTGACAACGCAAGCTCCCAACTATTTACGAATTTCTTCCGTTATTGCATCCAGGTTTTGTGCTTAATGTTTATTCATGATTTGTTCCGCCTGTGATTAATAATATAGCGATCATATGTTATTGGTTAGGGTTAATTCTAGATTGATAGATCTTGACGATTGTAGGATTTATTGATTTAGGATTTGGGAACTTTTTGGGGAACTAATTAGATTTAATTAGGTTGTGCAATTGGTACATAATTGATATGAGTTTTAAATGCTGAGATCTTAGTTTTAATTCCTGTATTAATAAATGCTTAGGGGATTGACGATCGTAGTCTCTTAAGTGAATTGCGTATTAGTTAGAGATTTCAACTAATAAACAACATCCCCTCTTATGAATAATTAATTAGGAACCAATGGCAATTAATCCTTGATCTAGAAACGCCGTATGCAGGATATTGTTTTTTTTTTTTTATCATTGTTGACTTACTTTCGTTTTACTTTCTTTTTATTTATATTCATCAATCCAAACCCCCCTTTTTTTAATTGTAATTATAATTGGCTTTGAAATTGCTTCCTTTGAGACGACCTAGGTTAGCCCCTGTACTACGTTTTTGGGGTTTTCTTAGTTTTATAAATTATTATTTGATCGCGCACTGAAATAAACGACGTTTTGGTGTATGTCAATGGGTTCTGGCGTACCTGGTGTGCTGTTTAGATTTAAATACATAAAAGGTGATCGTGAATTCCGCTATCCCGGGAGTTTTTCTATTGAGTTGGCCTCTAAGGATCGTGGAGCGTTACTCCCTGGAAGGAGGATATCACAGGGCGAGAATCTCGCCTCCGAGGATTGTGGAGCATGCTCTTTGGAAGGAGGATATCACAGGGCGAGAATTTCTCTGATTGTTGGCGGGGTGTTAACTTGGGTCGGGTTGATCCGCAGACCTTCGGGTTTAGGTTCCAAGATGAGCTTAATGTCACAGTCTATAACAATAATTTTAAAGCTTCAACCAATGTCTATTTTTCTGACTCATGATTGGAAGAGTAGTAGTGACTATAAATTGTTGGTGCAGAGTCATTATGTCACAACTACATTCACTCCAATGCATTCTAATCTTGGAAACTAGGAAACATTACGAGATTGTTGTGTTCTTATGTGTGACACATTTTGGACATTGATACATAAACATATTTATTTGACACAATGTTGCATGTGTTTAAAAGTGTTTAAATGAAAAATTAATAATTAACCGTGTTTAAGTATGTTCAAATTATATCTAAATGTTTTTTAGTCGTGTTTGTGCAGTGTTTAAATAAAAAATATTTTAAATATTAAATAATTTATAATAATAAAGACATTTAAAAAATAATAAATATTGACACATGAAAATATTTTTAATTTTTTATATATTTTAAAAAGAATTTAAAAAAGATTAAAAATTAATAATTTGATATTAATAAAAATATTAAAATATTATCATAAATATTTATTTTTATATCTATATATATCGTGTTATTTTTCTATAAAATTTTAAAATTAAAAAGTGAATATATTGCGTGTTGGGTCATGTACTTAGTGCTTCTTATATTCTAATGCATTTAGACCCATTTTGTTTTATGTAAGTACCCATAGTTGTTAAGCTTTTGAGTTAACTCGTAAACTCTTACGAGTTTATAGTTTTAAACACAAAACTAATTAACACTCGTGTAAACTCTCTTTTGGTAAACTCGTGTGAGTTTAAGTAAACTCTCGATTTTACTAACGGGTCTATGAGTTAAAATCTACTAACGAGTTTACGAGTTTAACTCAAAATGTATAAACTTGGCAACATTTTTAAATAATTAGATGACTTTGTTTATGATAGACAATATCCATCAAGTTTATTAAGCTAATGTTATACATTTATCATATTTGAGTTATGTTTTATTAAACTATAAAGTAATATGCGTACAAAATAAAGTATGTTAAAGTATATTTTATGGTATTTATTTCATTTATTTTATTTTAAAGTGGACATTATTCAATGTCCATTATAAATACAAGTCTTGATCATGTTTGATTCTTAATTATATTGTTTATAACATATATTTTTTTAAACTCTTACTAGTTACATGTTTCTTTTACAATTCGAGTTTACAATTTAAGTTTACTAAAACTTCACGAATTTATTTATATTGAAGTTGACAACCTTATACGTAGCTATGCATGTTCATCATTGAAATTGGTCAGGTTCTCCGAACTTCACGCCTTCTGTACTATCGTCTCCATGACCAGATAAAATTCGACTATTGGCACCTCCAAATTAACTTATTATAAAATTAACCGTTCTTATAGATAAAAGTGTTTTTATTATTTTAAATGGATTTATCGAAGTGTTTTTGAGAGACTTATTAAAAAAATTAAATTAAATTATTCTATGATTTTTAATGTTCCAAAAAAAAGTTATTATTTTTTAAATTGTTAACAATTTGTTACTAAAACTCTTATAAAATTGATCATAATAAATATTACATAAGATAAAAGATTTTACAATGAGATAGAGCGTGTACAAAGGTTTGTTTGGCGTGTTAGATTAAACCAAATTTAATAAGCTTATCTAGTCTTTTATTGTTGTATTCGGTGTTTGACGCACACACCAGATTAAATAAGTAAATCCATCAAAGACTCTTTATTCATCATTTTAATGGATAAGTCAATCTAACTTATGAGGTGATATTAAACTTGATAAGAGTATGTTGAATAAGAAATCATAAAATAATAATAATAATAATAATAATAATAATAATAATAATAATAATCATTGTAATAAACTAATCATAAAAATTTTAAAAAAATTGACTCATCCGATCAACTGATATTTTATGTCATCTCAAACACTATATTAAAACTTAATCAATTTTTATCGTATTCATCTTTTCTCTATCAATCCTTACATTATCCGTTTTTATCTTATTCGACATGCCAAACCAGCTGTACACAATGGATAATATAAAATTTTATGCAGTATATAATTTATGTTATACTATAAACTTTATAATGTCTAATCTTATACTATGAATACTAAACAATCTTACACGATATACATACCATTAAGAGGTTCTAAGGAAAGTTTCATAATTAAGTATAAAAAATTGGTGAAGGCTAACGAGATTCCTAACAGTGCCATAAATGACAAGCACTTAACTAAGTGCAAGGATCCAATTTTTTTGAGGGTACTTTTAGTTTTGTGTTTACCTGCTGGGTTTAATTAATGATGTAATATGTAAGGTGTGAGTATGCTACTTTGATAAATGAATCAGGTTATTTTATGACTTCAAATTGAGAGGGTTTGGTGTTTTTTTTATTCTGACAAAAAAAGAATTTTTTTTCCAAAAAGAAAAGAATATTTTTCCAAAAAAAAAAGAATTTTTTTTCACTGAATTTCTCTAAAAATTTGTAGTGAAACTTCTTCTCATCTTGCTGAGATTTTCTGCTCTGTAATTTAGAATCTTTGATGAGGATCTTGCTCTTGTTTATTTTTTCAGAGCAATAAAATGATCCCTCAACCAATCTATAAAAAGAAAAATGGTAAACTATGAGTTAATATGCCCCAATTAAATGAGTGAAGTGCGGTAATATCTAACCTTATCAGATTCTCATCTACCAGCAATTCGCTCTCTTGCAGGAAGGATCCATCCCATACAATGGAACAGTACCAGGCACGAGTTTCTACTTGTTGAGATATTTTGCAAAAGACCCTCATTGATGGGTCATACCTCCATTGAAATCTTATTTAATAATGAATAAACTATAAAGAAACACGATATTTAATGTTAAATAAATATATATAATACAATTACATTTTAATATATTTTAATATCTGATTTTTTCAGATTACTCAAAAAAGCTTAAATCTAAGGAATGAATCCAACACAACCACGAACCACACCGACTGAGAAAAAACAAAGCTCTGCTCTTGCCAGTAGTTGATCAGTACTGTTTCTGAAATTAATTTTGACTATAGATACTCATTATTTTATCAGCTACATGTACACCCAATTTCATACACCTATATATACACCATTAATAATGCACAAACTTTATTCTTACGAGTGCACAAACATTATAAACTTGTAAATGATACTCTCAATTATACTTAATTAAGTGCACAAATATTACATGAATTAAAACACAAACTTTATGTGTATAAGTACGTGGTGTATGTATGGTGTATGAATTTTGGTTACGTGTAGCATAACTCTTATTTTATTATTCATCCAGTTGCATGCTTTCCACGACTATAAAAATACCCAATTTTGCATAATTCAACACGTATGTCCTTGCACCTTAGGGATTGTGGTACCACTGCAATAATTGTATGGTCTCACTGTTCAGGGATTGTGCATATCTATTCACTTTTTGTTTTGAAAGCCTTTTCTTGCTCTTGGTTGGGCAAATTTTATTTTTTTACCCTGAAATTTTGTTTCATTAAAGTTTTTTTAGTGAGATTTTAACTAGGCCTAATCTGTACAAGCCAAGTATTGTTTGTTTGGTGGAATCCCTTTGAAATACATGTTTACCATGTTAGGCAATTGCCTTGATCATGAATCTAAATATCGAAAAGAAAAAACGTACTTCCTTTTACATCACTCAATAATTCAACAATTGCAATGGCGCGCATGTGGTCCTCCTAAAATAACTATTGAAAAGAAAATGGGTGGTCTAGGAACATCACTCTGCTATGGAGTTTTTAATAATGTACAGAGTTTTATATTTTTCACATGCATGTGTGGTCCTCCTCAAATTCAAATGTAGTTTCATATTTTTTCACATTAACTATAAGTTTCGATGAACAAAATACGAATAACAAAACAAAAATGTAGATTAAAAAAGGGGTAATTAAAAAACATTATTTTTGAGTTTTGTTAAAAATTACATTTCATACTAAAATACATGTGCATTTCACCCAAATATTTCATGGCAATAAGTTACAAATAATTCGTTAGATTGTTTTTTTCATTTTATGTATACATCATTACATAAATAATGCACTACAAAAAAATGTCACATTTAGCGGCGGTTTGTGTGTCTAGCTAACCGCTGCCAAAGGTTTCCAATAGTTTGTAAACCGTTGCGCACACATCAGTTGTTGAACCATTTTGCGGCAAACTGGGGGGGGGGGGGAATTTCAACGAGTAATTGCTGGTAAAATTTTCGAGTCTCCTTTGAATCACTATGCATCATTTAAAAGTACAACATATACACTTTTTTGTCGTTTAACAATAGTTATCAAATGTGGGCAGTACCTGTTTTTATATTTTATTTTTTAAAAGATGGTCTGGACATCCTCATTTGCAAAGGACTTCTCTTCAACAGAATATAAAAATGGACTTCTCTTCAAAACTACAATTTAGAAGAAATAATGGCATGATATAATATATCCATATAGAACATAATAGACACAATGAAGAAAACAACATACTCGGGGTCTAAGACCATTGCAGAATTATCGGAGAATCAATAAAAAGAATACTAGTTGAATATGTAAAGCCACTTAGAAAGTGACAACAAATTCACGAGAAAATAAGTGATAATAATTCTAAATAGAAACAAATCAAAAGAACATATCAGATTTTCACAGACATGCACCATAAATGGAAGCACAAGGTTAACATATTTATTGGATTCCCAACAAACATATCGAAATCTCAAAAACTTAACACTAATTAGATCTATAGAAATATCATAGCAAGATTCTTACGGAAGAGAGAATTTTTTACTCTCAATCAATAAACCCCAAAATTTTCTTCCTTTCTTTCCCGATTGAATCAAATGGTTAAAACAGCAAAGACAGACAAGCAACCAAAATATCCACCCATTAAAACTTAACAATGCTCAAGTCATATATAGGTCAAGCATCATTAAAACATCTCTTGAGAAAATCAATTGAAACAAAATCTATGAGAAAAAAAGGGACACCAATCTATATAATTTAAGGTAATCACATTCAAACAAAACAAGACACCTCTATATTATAAATATTAAAATAGATAAATCAACTACACAGCAGCAATAATGCACACCAATAGAACAGGCAAGACAAAGGCCACAATCTACCAGCCAATCAATACAATCCACCAAGGCAACCTTAACTTCACCAACACAAAGTATAGTTTTTATCACTTGAATTCCACATATAAAAGAAGTTATTTTCTCTCGGTCACAAGCTGAAATCTCTATGCCTTTATACCATGATGCCAAAAAATTCTAAATACCCAATGCCCATTGATTACAATTACAGATTTTGACAAAGATACATTTGAAATGAGAAAATGATATGTTAGACTAAAAAATAACACTCTCAAACACTTTTCTTTTAAATAAACATGAATCTATGCACCAAAAAATAAAAGCACAAGTCCATAATATAAAGAAAAAAGGGAGAAAAAGAATAAAATAAGGAAGATCTCGTACTTCTATGAGTGTCTAATTTTTTTTTATAAATTACATTACTCTTCACCTAATTTTTTTTCTGCCATTTGTGACAATGGAATATTCCTTGCAAGGTAAATTAGTGAGGAAGCCAGATAAATTAAATCCAAATCACTTCTCGCTACTTTTTAATATTTGTGGTTGTTGCTCCTAGAACACTTTTCCGTTGTGTTTATACATTTAAAAAATAGTCACCTAATAGTCAATCAAACAGAGAAACAAACATTGTAAAATAGATAAATAAACATTATATACAGAGAAACAAATATTATCATTGGGCATTTTTATGTGTCTGTACACATGTGAGTTTAGTATTACTACAAAATAGAGAAACAAACATTGTCACCAAATATTTCTGCGTGTTCATGCACACTTGTGTTTAGCATTGTTCATTTCTTATGTTTGACAATGTTTGTTTCTTTGTTCTTTAACATTTGTTTCTCTATTTTAGTGATTGTTAGGTGATTACTTTTGAGGTGTAGGAATAATATTTTTGGCTTGGCATAATACCGTCATCCCTCATGCACCATGTGTCCTTGCCAGACAAATTAAATCCCAATCACTTCTCGCTTGTTCAATAATGTACATTTTTTTTTTCTTATGAAACGACTGTCCATAGGATATTATTTCAAAGAATAATTAATGCTATTTCTACCCTAAATTTTGATAGCAGCTAAGGACAAAACAATCCATCCGCTATATATACCCAAGAGGTGAGCCCTAAACTTGGCATCCCAAAACACATATCCATTGTTTCCACTTAATAATCATACCATGGCTATCTCCACCTCTAATATCCTTCCACTTCTTGCCTTCATAACCGCCTCCCTTGTGCTACTCCACGGGGCGAACTCACAGTCCGTCAGTTTTAACTTCCCCGACTTTAGCCAAACTGGAAGGCAGCTGATCATGCAAGGCGACGCCAGCATTGATACGAACGCCGGTGTGTTACAGCTCACCAGGGTGGACAGAAACGGAAACCCACAAAGTGGCAGTGTTGGGCGAGTCTTATTCAATACCCCCGTCCCGCTCCGAAGTAGCACCGGGCGGCTATCCGCCTTCACAACCTCCTTCGTCTTCCGCATCACGTCACCTGGTTCAAGGACCCCTGCTGATGGCATTACCTTCTTCCTTGCCTCTCCTGAATCTACCATCCCTCGTGGTTCTTCAGGGGGACTCCTCGGACTCTTTAGCAATGCCAATGCTCTTAACAACTCCCGTAACGAAGTCATGGACTTCAAATTAACCGCCTCCGACAGAGTTGTTGCCGTCGAATTTGACACCTACGTTAACGGAAACCTTGGGGATCCAAATTTCAGACACATTGGGGTCGATGTTAACTCAATTAGGTCAAGAATTACTAGGCGGTGGGACTGGGTGAATAACGACCCAGTCGCTGTAACAATATCCTATCAACCTTTCAGCAAACTGCTAAGCATTGTTGCTGCTCATTTCAGTGGGCCTAGGGTCGAATTCAGTTATGAAATCGACTTGACCACTGTACTCCCCGACACTGTTAGGGTAGGGCTCTCCGCTTCCACGGGGCAATTCTCACAAGTAAACACCATTCAAAGCTGGTCTTTCTTTTCAAGCCTTCAGAGGAGCTATGATGTGGAGCAGGAGGGCTATATTGCAAGCGTTGTGTAATTTGAATTTGGAAAGATGTGGAGCAGGAGGGCTATGTTTGACTAAATAAGGAAAGTGTAGCCCATCACTGGGTGCATGTACATCCCAGTGTTATGTATGTCGTTTGTGGAATAAATTGTACTTTAATATTGACATGCGTCGTAATAATTGTTCCGCCTTTTTTCTGTTTTTCTTTATTCTTTGCCTGTTTTATATTTCTCAAGAATGCTAAATTTAAAATAAAATAAAAAAAAATCTTCCATAGTTAATTAATTTGAAAATATATCATGGGTGTGGTCAATGTTTTTCTTCACAAATTCTAAAATAAGAAATAAAATGTAACTTTGACAATTTTGTAATTATAATTAAAACAAAAAATTAAAATCAGAAAATATTTTTTATAATTATTTTTGTTTTCATTTCTTGTTTTTAAATTTTGATTATAAAACTTATCCCATTGTTTTGATTTTGTTTCTTGTTTTTTGGATTTTATAAAAAAAATATTAAAAATGTTATGATGTAAAAGTCATTAAAATATTGTAAAACAGAGTAGTATATAGATTGTGATATTAATTATTATTCAGTATTTACTATTATTGTCAAGAATCATTTCTCCTCAAAACATAAGTTGATGAGCAAGCTAATTGAATGATTTTATGTTTTAATACACTTTCTTGTACAAGAGTGTTTTAGGCTTAAAACATGGACAATTAAAAAAA
>QANU01039626.1:658879-685870 GCA_003254905.1 Nissolia schottii | reverse complement strand
CATAACAACCCTGTGAGCATTGCTTGCTACCATGGAAGCAGACAGTTAGCAGGGGTGTTACAAAGTTAGCAATTTTCATCAATTTTGTCTTCAAACTTTTTAAATTATCAAAATTGTCTCTAAAGGTGTCAAATATCCATCAAGTTCTAGAGAGAGAAAGAAATTTTTAGAGTTTGAAAGTTTGAAATGTGAAGGACTCAATTTAAACTGACATTTATTGATAGGTAGTAGACAAAAGTCGATTTAAATTGACTTCAAATTAAAAAATAATAATTATGACTTACAGAGTAGTTTATTGAAATAGATTCCCTTTATAACGAAATTGGTTCATTTTGGGAACAACTTTGTAGTTGGTTCATTGTAGGAATGTGCTATTTTGTATATTTTAGTTTGGGAAAAAAAAATCCATTAATGGGATTGTGGTGTTGCTCGCTTGTTGCTTTGAAGTTCTGGAGCAGTTAGGAGAGGTGAGGGGAAACACCAATTAGGGAGGTAAGTGAGGCCAATTTTAGGTGAGCAGTTTGAGAAAGATGAAACCCTAGTTATTAAACTTGTATACTCAATAAAATGACCCACCTAACCCGCCTGGAATTAACTGGGTTATGTTGACTTTGACCAGTTTAATTGTATATTAGATCCGATTGAATAATTGGCCCGATCCCATGGTCAGGTCACCAACTTTTGGGTATGAAGCACATTTTTTGATGTTTTTGGCATTAATTGAGTGTAAAATATCATTTTTGTCTATGAAGTTAGCAAATTTCATCAAATTTGTCTTCCAAATCTTTAAATTATCAAAATTGTCTCTAAAGTTGTCAAATGTCCATCAAGTTCTAGAGAGAGAAAGAGATTTTATAGAGAGTTTGAAAGTTTGAATTGTGAAGGAGTCGGTTTAAACCGACTTCTATTTATAGGTAGTACATACAAGTCAATTTATATTGCCTTCCAATTAAAAAATAATAATTATGACATACACGGGAGTCAATTTAAATTAACTCACTTGATAATGAAATTGGTTCATTTTGGGAACAACTTCGCAATTGGTTCATAGTAGGAATGCACTATTATGTTAACTTTATTCTGGGAAAAAAAAACCAAGATTGGGATTGTGGTGTTGCTTGTTTGTCATTTTGATGTTTTGGAGCTGTGAGTAGAGGTGAGGGGCAACACCAATTAGGAGGTAAGTAAGGCCAATTTCAAGGGAGCGGTTTGAGAGAGATGAAACGCTAGTTTTTAAAATTGTATGCTCAATAACATGACCCACCTTACCCACCCTGGTTTGATCGGTTTATGTCAGTTTAATTGGATATTTGGCCCGATTGAAGAATCGACCCAGTCCGATGTTTTTGGCATTAATTGAGAATAAAATGTCATTTTCGTCTATGAAGTTAGCAATTTTAATCAATTTTGTCTTCAAACTTTTTAAATTATCAAGATTGTCTCTAAAGTTGTCAAATTTCCATCAAGTTCTAGAGAGAAAGAGATTTTCTTAGTGAGATTGAAAGTTTGAATTACTAGGTAGTACATAGAAGCCGATTTAAAATAACTTCAAAAATAATGATTATGACTTACATGGGAGTCAATTTAAATCGACACCCTTCATAACGAAATTGATTCATTTTGGGTACAACTTTGCAGTTGGTTCACTATAGCAATGTGCTATTTTGTTTATTTTATTCTGGGAAAAAATCCATGATTGGGATTGTGGTGTTGCTCGTCTGTCGTTTTGAGGTTCTGGAGCTGTGAGGAGAGGTAAGGGGAAACACCAATTAAGGAGGTAAGTAAGGCCAATTTTATGTGAGAAGTTTGAGAGGGATGAAACCCTAGTTATTAAATTAGTATACTCAATAAAATGACCGACTTGACCACCTTGGTTTGATCGGGTTATGTTGATTTTGACCAGTTTAATTGAATATTTGTTCCAATTGAAGAATCGGACCAGTCCCATGGTCGGGTCACCGGGTTTTGGGTAGGAAACACAGTTTTCAATGTTTTTGGTATTAATTCAGAGTAAAATATCATTTTCGTTTATGAAGTTAGCAATTTTCATCAATTTTGTCTTTAAACTTTTTAAATTATCAAAAGTGTCTCTAAAGTTTTCTAATGTCAATCAAGTTCTAGCGGGAGAAAGAGATGTTTTATGGAGATGGAGAGTTTGAATTGTGAAGGAGTCGGTGTGTACACCGAAGTCAATTTAAATTGACTTCGAATTAAAAAAATACTAATTATGACTTATACGGGAGTCGATTGAAATTGAATCCCTTTATAACGAAATTAGTTCATTTTGGGAACAACTTTGCAATTGGTTCATTGTAGGAATGTGCTTTTTTTGTTTTTTTTATTCTTAGAAAAAAATCCATGATTGGGATTGTGGTGTTGCTCATTTGTCGTTTTGAGGTTCTGGAGCTGTGAGGAGAGGTAAGGGGCAACACCAATTTGGGAGGTAAGTGAGGCCAATTTTAGGTGAGCGGTTTGACAGAGATGAAATCATAGTTATTAAACTTGTATAGTCGATGAAATGACCCACCTGACCCACCCAAGATCGACCGGGTTATGTTGACTTTGACCAGTTTAATTGAATATTCTTTCCAATTGAAGAATAGGCTCGGTCCCATGGTCGAGGCATCGAGTTTTGGGTATGAAACATAATTTTCAATGTTTTTGGCATTAATTGAGTGTAAATATCATTTTCGTCTATGAAGTTAGCAATTTTCATTAATTTTGTCATCAAACTTTTTAAATTGTCAAAATTGTCTGTAAGGTTGTCAAATGTCCATCAGGTTCTAGAGAGAGAAAGAGATATTTTACAAAGATGAAAAGTTTGAATTGTGAATGAGTCGGTTTAAACCAACTCTTATTTATACGTAGTACAAAGAATTCAATTTAAATTGACTTACACTTAAAATATACTAATTATGACTTTCATAGAGTCGATTGAAATCGACTCCGTTTATAACGAAATTAGTTCTTCTTGGGAACAACTTTGCAATTGGTTCATTGTAGGAATGTGCTATTTTGTTTATTTTATTCTTGGAAAAAATCCATCATTGGGATTGTGGTGTTGCTTGTTTGTCTTTTTGAAGTTCTGGAGCTATAAGGAGAGGTGCGGGGCAACTCTAATTAGGGAGGTAACTGAGGCCAATTTTAGGAGAGCAGTTTGAGAGGGATGAAACCCTTGTTACTAAACTTGTATACTCAATAAAATGACCCACCTAACCCGCCTGGGTTTGACTGATTATGTTGACTTTGACCAGTTTAGTTGGATATACGATCCTATTGAAGAATCGGCCTTGTCCCATGGTCAAGTCACCGGGTTTTGAGAATGAAACACAATTTTTGATGTTTTGTATTAATTGAGAGTAAATATCATTTTTGTTTATGATGTTAGCAATTTTCATCAATTATGTCTTCGAACTTTTGAAATTATCAAAATTGTCTTTAAAGTTTGCAAATGTCCATAACGTTCTAAAGAGAGAAAGAGATGTTTTAGAGATATGAAAAGTTTGAATTTTGAAAGAGTCGGTTTAAATCGACTTATAATTATTGGTAGTACACAGAAGTCGATTTAAATTGACTTCCAATTAAGAAATACTAATTATGACTTACACGAGAGTCGATTAAAATTGACACCCTTTATAACAAAATTGGTTCATTTTGGGAATAACTTTTCAATTGGTTCATTGTAGGAATGAGCTATTTTTCTTGTTTTATTCTTGGAGAAAAATCCATGATTGGGATTGTGGTGTTGCTCGTTATTCGTTTTGAGGTTGTTGAATTGTTAGGAGACGTGAGGGGAAACACCATTTAAGGAGGTAAGTGAGGCTAATTTTAGGTGTGCGGTTTGAGAGAGATGAAAACATAGTTATTAAACTTGTATACTCAATAAAATGGCCCACCTGACCCACTCGGGTTTGACTGATTATGTTGTCTTTGACCGGGTTATGTTGACTTTGACTAATTAAATTGCATATTCGACCCGATTGAATAATCAGCTCGGTCCCATGGTCGGGTTACAGAGTTTTGGGTATGAAAAACAATTTTTGATTTTTTGGTATTAATTGAGAGTTAAATATCATTTTCGCCTATGATGTTAGCAATTTTCATCAATTTTATCTTCAAACTTTTTAAATTATCAAAATTGTCTCTAAAGTTGTTAAATGGTCATCAAGTTCCAGAGAGAAAAAGAGATATTTTATGGAGATGGAAAGTTTAAATTGTGAAGGAATCAATTTAAAATGATTCCTATTTATAGGTAGTACACATAATTCAATTTAAATTGACTTGCAATTAAAAAATACTAATTATGACCTACACAGGAGTCAATTGAAATCAACTCCCTTTAAAATGAAATTTGTTCATTTTGGGAACAACTTTGCATTTCGTTCATTGTAGGAATGAGCTATTTTGTTTATTTTATTTTGGGAAAAAAATCCATGATTAGGATTGCGGTGTTGCTCATTTTTTGTTTTGAGGTTCTAGAGTTGTTAGGATAGGTGAGAGGTAACACCAATTACGGAGATAAGTGAGGTCAATTTTAGGTGAGCGATTTTAGAGAGATGAAATCCTAGTTATTAAACTTGTATAATAAATAAAATGACCCACTTGACCGGCTTGGGTTCGATCGAGTTATGTTGACTTTGACTAGTTTAATTGCGTATTCGATCCTATTGAAGAATAGGCCCGGTCCGATGGTCGGGTCACCCGGTTTTGGGTATGCAACACAATTTTTGATGTTTTTGGCATTAATTGTGAGTAAAATATCATTTTCATCTTTGAAATTTGCAATTTTCATAAATTTTGTCTTGCTTATTTGGGCTCAATTCGGGTAGTCGCAACCCATTCGATGTCAACTGGGTCATTGCTGATTTCGCCCACTCCAAACCACCATTTTGCATGATTTCTACCTCATCAGACTTGAATCGAAGAGCTCTGCATAACCTTATAATCTATTTTTCCCTTCGTGATGAAATATTTCTGGGATCGTAGTCGAAATAGAGGGACGTTTCTCTGTAGTTTTTCGTTTTTTGTCATCTAAATTTGACCAAAATGAATGATTTTGATCTTGTTCAGTTCAAAGTTTGATGTTTTATAAGAACCCTAAGCAAATCGAATTAAACTCGGCCAGAAAAATGATTTTGGGTTTCAACTCAAAACTGTGGAAGAATGCTAGGGTTCTTGAAATTTTTCTTAAAATTCTTCCTCGAATCACACTCAAAATTCATGATTTTTAGCTCTCTTAATTCAGAAAAGCACGGGTAAGGAAGCCCCAAAGAAATTTATCACGACTTGGCCAAAAGTAATTCTTGTGAATTAATTATAGAAAGGTAGGGTTCTTTCCTTTTCTCTTCGAAGTTCTCTTCTAAGTTTCCATGAAAATCACTTGCCCATTGGCTCCTTGAATACGAAGTAAGGAGGGGAGCAATAGCCTCAAAAAAGTTTGGTCAAACTCAACCAAGAATGCTGAATGTGAATTTTTGAGATTTGGGGAATGATTTTGCTTACTCAAGTAAGCATCAATCAAGAACTACCATGCCTATGGTATATTGTTACGCAATTGTAAATTGATGGGTTGCTTTCAACCATACTTGTAAAATGCTACATCAGATTCGATTTAATTCAATTGAAGATAAACAAATTGTGAACAAAAGAATACCTAGCTCTTCGAATTAAAGAGAGTGAGGTAGGTGTATGTTTACCTTGCGAAACACGGGGTCACATGCCTTAGTGTCTTGACCACTTGCCTGGGGTGGACCTGCAAGGTAAGGCACTCTGACACTCTAGTCAGTAATGTGAGTATAGTGAAGTGTCTATGGGAATAGACAACATATCTGGATAGTGTAGAGGTCCTCCTTATTTATAGATGAGGATGATGGCTCTAGCTCTCATCTCTTTTCCGAGGATTTTGAGGGAGTTTGTTAGGATTCTAACTGCTCTCCTTCAAAAATTAAATGAGGGGATAAGCTTAGGCAATTTATCTCCTTGTCAACATGTCCGAGATGATGACTTGATGCAAGCCAGGGTCACAAAGAGAATTGGTTGGGCCTTATTCATATGTGTCAGGTATTTGAGTGATGCGGGTCGTGTTCTAGGTCCAAATACTTAATCCAATACAAAAGTAATCTTACTAAATGTTTTTCAATGTTTGTATTATAAATAAAAATTAGAAGAAAAAAAAATTCACAACGAAAATTTAACTATATTATATATAAAGTATAACAATGAATAAAAGAAATTTGTACATTGCAATAATGCATAGCCGGGTTATGTTAACATTAAATCCATTAATAAAATACATTAAAAATTTTTGGAGGAGGAGGAGGGTGGTTTGAAAACAAACACTAATTCGTAGATTGGTTATAAATTGACTAATTTAATGTAGTGTTTAATTCGACTGAACAAAAGTATTTTGAATACTATTAAATATTTATTAATAGAAAAATATTAATTTACATTGGAAATTTAAAAATAATTTAATAATGTAATAAAACGTTTTACAAATTTATGCATTGTGGTTTATTTTAACTTAATGTATTAATTTAAAAATAAAATAATTTTATCTTTCAACGCACCAAGGGCTACAATAAGAGATTTTGGGTTTTAATACTTTTCAATTTGAAAAAAAAATGTAATTTAAATTAATATTTTTCAATGCTTTTTAATATAAATTATATAAAAAAATTTAATAAGGAAATATTTATAATGCTTAGAAAGCATCACCATAAACAAAATGAAATGGCACATGGCGTAATAGAATTCTTAAATTATGATAAATTTATGTGTTATGCTTACTAAAAAAATAGTTTTTTTGATTTAAAAATTTGTCATGACCCAACCAGAATCATGACTGATGCATAGGGGACCACAACCCCTAACAAGCCTCGCATACCAAATTTTTTTAGAAAAACGAGCATAGTTTTCTTTGTATATAGGCTTATCTCAACAAAGAAAACATAACACCTGTAACAAATTCACAATTCAAACAATCTATTTGAAAGTCCAAAAGTTTTCAATGAAAAATAAAGATTTTACAATCCAAAAAAAAAATAAAATCTTAGATTACATATTTAAATATCCATGAATACTCAAATGCATAAATTTCATAAGCATGATTGGTCAAATCCTTCTTGTGGGTTTACTGGAGTTTTTTAAGATAGATAGATTAATACAATAGTTTAACAAAATATGACCCAGAACAAGTTGCGCTCACCAAAAAGGAATGTCCACTACAAACTAAGGGGCAAGAGGAACAAAGTTCAAATCCACACATGTGTATAAAAAAAGGGGAAACAACAAAGAGTGAGTTTGGGAACTCAGTAGTAGGTAGATGTAATTATAGAACACAAGGGACAAGTGAGAAACTTGTGATATACAACGTGTGTATTTATATAAGAAAAGACTCTTTTTTTCCTTCAACAATATGGTTTCCATAATAAAATTTCTCACAGAATTCATCATGTCAAGATATAACACAACAACAACGTGTTAGAGTTGTTACTCTAACACACATTTAACAATCAAAAACATTGATTTCAACGGTTCGAGCTAGTATGATCTATTCCTTTCTAGCGAGGGCATATGACCGGAACGTAGCCTATATGTCGAGCTAACATGATTTGTCCCTTACTAGTGAGGGCATATGTCATGATGCACCAAGTCCAACACCTACTGTCGCTGGCTACAGATCCTGACAAGACTTCACCCATACCATTTATCCAATACAACAAAGAGATATCCATTTTCTCACTCATGTTTTTCCATAACCCAATTCAACTATTTTAGACAAAATCTATTTATAAACCAAAACCAATCCAAACTTCCTTTTCTCAGCATCTTAATCACAAAGTATTTGTTTCCAAAATGAACAGAACATTATCAATGTAAAACCGTATGCAGTAAATTATTTTCATGCAACGATTACTAATAGGTATTGTCCCACGTTTTAGTTCATAAAAGATTTTTCTTTCAAAAATATATAGTTCACATTTCTTCCCAAAATTCCCAAAGGCCTCAACAAACCATTCCTACAATTTCTCAAATGAACCAATTTGATTCTCAGAACACTTTCTAAAACAAATTTTCAATTCACATATATACACATACATATTAATATAGGAAAATAAACTATAATTACAACTAACTACTCACTACAAGCCTCAAGGAGGCAAAGCAACCACTTCTACGAAACGGTTGGAGCATGGGAAAAATCACTAGAGCCTCCTAACGCTATCAATAAGACAACAAAATCATGGGTTAGGACCAACTTAACCCAAATCACTAATATTCTCAAAATTTCAACCGAGGGTTCCAAGCAATCTAATCATAGACTTGAATAATCAAATAACCAACTCAACCACAACACCAACAAGAGATTTAGATTAAGAAATTATCCTTGAAGACCCAAGAAAAGGGGAAATTCGGGTGGAGCCTTAGGGTCACCACCAAAATCCCTCAGAGACCTCCAATGGACATTCTAAAGAGAGAACAAAACATAATGATGATGATAATGAAGATGGAGTGAAGGATCTGAAGAGATTTTTTGAGTGATTTGGAAGGTTTGGGGAAGATTTGGTGTTAGGATTTCAGAGTTTCTACAGAGAAGGGAGAGAAAAGAGTGTTATAGAGAGAGAGAGAGAGACTTTGGTAGAAATGAGTCTCTCACACTCTTAAAATGCCCTTAGACACAAGTCAATCAAATGACTTAGTATGTCATTCGAATGACTTGCCCTTAGAACCAATTAAACAAGTCATTCGAATTACCTATTGAGTCATTCGAATAACCCAACATTTGTGGTCTTAGACATGAATTTTTCAGCATTTATTCAGGTTGTCATTTGAATGAATGAACTGTGGAACTTAATTCTAGCTAAAAAATGGCCTCATACTCTACAAAATAATAAAAACGAATAACTAAGTAAATAGATAAATAAATGGCTAAATAAATAGCTAAATAAAATGAAATATACTTGAAGTGTATACATGTATAAAATAATTAATTAACTAAATTATTGAGACAACACAAAATTTTACATCTAAATAAATTTTATTAAATTGATGTATGATACATTTTTTAAATAATCTTACAATACATAATTGTAAAAGATATTATATCTTGAAGAAAATATGTGAAGTAAATATTGAATTCAACATCTAGAGTATCTATATCATCACAATATTTATTAAATATATTTATTAGTTAAATTATTTCTTTCACTTTTTCTATTACTTACATAAATCTAACCTGATGTATGTTTATAAAAAAATTACGGAGTTAAATTTTTTTATTAATTTAATTACAAAAGTTAAGGAAGTATATTTTAAAAAAAAATATTGAAAAGTTATTTTCTTAAGGTTTAAATTTATATTAAATTAGTAAATTTTAAAAATGATAAAATACTTCATTTTCAAAAATTTAAAACCATAAATGATTTTTAAAAGTTAAAAGACTTAAAAAAATTTAAATAAAATTTTGGGTTATAGTAAAAATGTTTTTATACAATTAGTTTAATTAAGGAAGTAATAAAGTATTTTATACAATTTGTTTAATGTTATTGTCATTTGTTGCGTGATGCATCCATAATTCAACTTTGAAATAAAAAAAAAAAACAATGAAAAAAAAATAAGAAAGAGAATTTTAAAGAAATTAGTAAATAGATTTGTTGAATGTGAGTACAAAATGAAGTGGCCTTAGACGAGAGTATGAAATGAGGGCAGTTTAGAAAATTAATGTGAAAAAGTTAATAGTGAAAGTGTGGATAGACAAATAGGAGTGCTAATAGTCATGCCCATACAATTTTTGTGGCACAAGACACGGCTAAGTTCAATTTTTCTCTGATATAGAAAACATTCACTGTTTCGCTTTCTTCGTTTGCAATTTTATGGGCTCACGTGTGAAAAACAATTATTCTATCATTGTTTCTACTTCTACATGTTCATTTGTGTGTGACCCGTCACACACGTGACAAACATTCATTAGTTTGTTTTCTCTCTTTCTAAGTGTTATATTATTTTGGGCACACATGGCAAGCATTTATTGGCTCCTTCTTTCTCTTTTTATGTGTACAGTTCACGTAAGCACATCAAACTAGGTCTGATATTTTTGTGGACTCATCAAAATCAAGTTCGACATTCTTGTGGGCACTTATTGTTAGAATTTTCTAGTATGAGTCACGATTAATTGTAAATATTTTATATTTTATAAAATATTGGATTGACGATATGATCTTAGTTTTAGACAAGCATGATAAGTCCAATATCGTTTACTAATCCATGTTGTGAGTTGTGCACATCTCTTAATATAATTCGTGTGGTTAGGGAGCATTAGTGTAGACCCATTAATCGTTGGCCCTTTAGGGTTTTCAAACAGTAACTCGAGCTTGTTTTGGTTATAAATAAGAGGCTAGGTCCCTACCTACTATCGCCATGTACACGCTATTTTGGCTTGCCCCATCGACGGCCGCCTATTGCAAAAGTAGATAGGGAGAAGGGTTTAGTAAGAGGAATATTCCTTGTCTTAGTCTAATAAGTTACCAATGGCGTAATCAAGTATGTGGTGCATATCAAATTTCTATCAGTAGCCTAGGTATGTTGAATTTATATGACCTTATTTATCCTACAAGTGGTTTGAGAGCCATTGTTATATAGATTCAAGATACATATTAAAACATTATAGAAATTCCTTTAAGCAATTATGATTCTACGATTCATATTTGTTAAATCGTAATATAGCATCAAAAAAACCCTTTTCTTGATTCTGCATCGATGTGTTTTTTTTGTGCAATTGCTCGTTGTATGATTACTCCTTTTATTCGGCACGCTCAGTAATCTTTTTTTATTTAAATCCTTGAATTTGGTTATCTTTCCTTGAATCCATAAATTGCATGGTACTCTCGTTGTGTGTTGTACATTCGTGTAACATCCTTTTAGCCCTTTTTTTATTATTATTATTCTTTCTTTCTTTCTTTTCTCCCCAAATTTTACGGCACAATCAGAGCTTATATCTACCTTGTGTGCTTATTGGTTTCTGTATAATATTGCATTTATCTTATATTTACCTTATGTTCTTAATTAATGGTCTCAATGTGACGTGTGTGCTTGTTGGTTGCGCCAAGCACTGATCTTTTGACGTGATAAACCTGGACCGCTTAATGTTTCCTTCTCTTTATATGTGTGCGCGTGTGTGTGATACTGTTGCCACTCAAGATAGATAGAGACTAATATTTTGATATAATTTTATAATGACTATATGAGCCTTTTGTTTTTCTTTGTGGCACTTACTATTATTTTTGTAGTTTCCTTTGTTGTTAATAATATAGTATTGCCAGGATTGAGATTTTGAATGGATCCAACAATAAGAGATGGAAACAAGACACTGATTGATTTTGCCTTGGGGATTGTTGATGTTGATTTGGCTTTGCATTTTGATAAGCCAAATGATATCTAACGACGACTGAAAGCACTCAGGAGCAACAGGATTATTATGCTAAGTGGGAGAGATCCAATAGGTTGATCATCTTCTTAGTGGCTTACCAGATACTAATAAGGCTATATATGATGACTGCTATAGGGAAGAAGTATCTTGTGTCCAATAATACTGAGTCTATAAATCATATGAAAAAGTTGACCACTATGACATATGACAACAGTGGGGGAGACAGGGAACACACTCTGAAAATGGTGCATCTCCAAGCTAAGCTTAAGGCCCTAAAAATTGTTTGTTATTGAGGACAGTTTTCTTGTTCATCTTGCCTTGAATTCTTTGCCTATTTGAGTTTACTCAAATTAAGACTGCCCACAACACCATGAATGAAACCTAGAGCATAAATGATCTCATTACCAAGTGTGTTGCTGAGGAAGAGAAAAAAAAGAAAAGAAAGAAAAGAGTGAGAGCTCCTTTTTGAATTTCTAGTCCAATTCCTTTCGTGGTAAGGGTACGGGTCCTGCACATCATGGCAAGATTGGTAACACATGCTAGTAGCTCTGGTCATCACAAAGGTACTGATAAGCGTGGTAATAATCCTGGCCAAAACCATTTTGTAGGAGGTCCTAATGCTGCCATGGGTAAAGGTGTGAAATGCTTCCGTTGTAAGAAGAAAGGCCATTCTAGGAGGGATTGCCCTAAGTTTAAGTCTTGGCTGCAAAACAAATTGAAACAAGGAGGTATGTCCCATGATTTTGTTTGTTTTGAATATTCTAATATGGTTGATGTCCCTTCAGATACTTAGTGGTTTGATGGTGATGCCACAACACATGTTGCTATTACCTTGCAGGGGTTCATAAGCAAACGGAAACCAAAGTTAGATGGAAGCCAAGTTGAGAGTAGGAAACAACCTTGAAGTTGATGTTGAGTTAATTGGAGTTGTTAAGTTAACCTTAGAGGCTAATTTTGAGATTACCTTAGAGAATGCCTTTTATGTGCCTTCGTTTAGGATGAATTTAATTTCTATTTCTGCTTTAGACAAAGTTGGTTATCATTTTTCTTTTGGTGGCAGAAAGGTTAATTTGGTGTTTGACTCTAAAGTTTTGGTATATGGCATTTTAAATAATGGTTTTATACAAATTGTGTTTGACTTTGGATTACCCTTATACTTCTTTGGTTGTTGAATCTTCGACTGCAAAGCGTTCTAGAGATAAGAATAAATCTTATGTGTTGTGGCACAAGCGCTTAAGACATATCTCTAAGGAAAAAGTTGAAAGGTTGGTTAAAAATTATATTCTTCCATCGCTCGATTTTAAAAGTTGAAAGAAAGGAACTCAGAAGATGAAATTGAAAGAGAGAAGTGAATTAGACAGCAAAGGAAATTCGAGAAGATTAGAGATTCGGAGGATTTGGTGATGTAAAAAAGAAAATGATGAAGTTTTTGGGATTTATATAAGGTTTTAGGAAACGTGTTGGGGAAGTTAAAAGTGGAATACGAAGGATTTCGGCACAAAAAATTTTGGGAAGTGGAGAGGACAGATGATGTGACGTTATGCTATTCCTGAGATTTATGCTTATTTTAATGGGAATATGAAGAGTTAAGAAACGTGGGGTTGATCCATTTAAAATGATACAAAACGCCTTATGTAACAACCCGACTTTTCCTCAAGTTAAAATGCTATTTAAGGCAAAATTAAAAATATAATAATAAGGACGAGGCAAGATAGAAATAGAATCAAATTCAAATATTAAGTTTATTTCTGTAATATTAGTTGAAAATAATCCTCTGACGGTCTTGTGACGTTCGGTGACGTCTGGATCGTAATTAGGGTTTTATGGTAATTTCCTTATGACTCACCGGAGTCTGTAAAATATATTAATATGAAAATAAATCCAGAATATGTCAAGTAATATTTTAGAATTAATGAGGGGAATTTTTAGAGCGTAACGGTATGCCCGGAATATTTTTAGGACGTCCGGACATAAACAATTAATGACCAAACATAACCTAAACTACACTAAGGGCAAAATAGGAATTTCACATGGCCAAGAGACCAAAAAAAAGGCACGGCCAGCCCTTCCCCCATGCAAACCCGAAACACACACACCCAAAACACTCCAAACTCTATCTTTTTCATCTCCTAAAATTCTCTAAGACCTAAAGCTCCCAAAACTTCACCAAATTCAATTATCATCCTTTGTTTCATCATTAAAACTCACTCCTAAGCACATAAAGAAGGCAAGCAAGTGTGGGTGGTGAGTTTTTCCATCTCTTGGAGTAAAGCCATGTTTCCATAGTTTAGGGTTTTCCTAATTATGCTAAAGTTTCATTTTAGGTCAAGAAGATTCAAGCAAGCAAACAAAGCTTGGTTTCCTTCCTTTCATTGCATCAAGAAGCTATTTAGGAAGTGGGTAACTCTAGTTCCTTGCCTCTTTGATGTTTCAAGAGGTTTATGTGCTTGTATGTGTATGTATATGAATTATGGATTTATGAGGAAATATGTTAGAATTGATGCTAGGTTTAGGAAGACAATTCTGAAGGGTCTTGTGACCTGGATTAGATAGGATTATTATGCTGGAAATATGTGTTAAGCTCATGCAGGGTTCCATGAAAGTAAGGAAGGAAAAATGGAAGAAATGGTGGTTTCGGTTTCCAAGTTTCGCCCAGTAGCCGCTGAGCGATGCTCTGGCGCCGCTGAGCGAACTGCTGTGAACCTCAGCGCTGAGCGGTAGGCGGTTACCGCTGAGCGGTCTGAGGCCCACGTGGAAAGTCTGAAAAGATATTTTCTTAAAGGATAAAAGTCGGTGGAGATATTTAAAAAGCGGTCAGACCGCTGAGCGAAGGGATCCTTACCGCTGAGCGATGAGAGCTCCTATCGCTGAGCGGAGCTGTATATAGCGCTGAGCGCTATAGCTCAAACCGCTGAGCGGACAACAGTTTCCGCTGAGCGGCTTGAGACCAGAATGTTTCATGGAACTCCTCTTGAGACACATAAGCTGCTGTTTGATGCTGTAGATATGAGCGATAATTGAAATGTATGTAATTCATGCTGTATGTGAGTATAAGTGAACTTGTGAAGTCTATGCTGTCGGTAAATCTGTATACGATGTGTAATCTGAGATGTAATCTGTAGTTCTTCATGCATTCATGCTGAGCCAAGTTAAAGAATTAGATATAAATCCGAGCTAAATAAAGATTTTGAAATGAACCATAGGGAACAATTATGCCATGTTGCATGTACAAGTATGCTATGCTGCAGGTACTCCAAAATGCTGAACATGCTGCTGAATCAGGGCCAATGCCCAATACTGCTGAACTAGGGCCAATGCCCATACTGCTGAAATATGGCTATATGCCACTTACTGAAAAGGGCTAAATGCCCCAATACTGAAATTGGCTATATGCCACATGCTGCTGAGGCCGTGATCACGAGAGCCATATGACAAGCCCATTTCAGTAGGTCGGATAGACATGCTGAAGATGGAAGCCCGCCACAGGTGGTGTCGAGATGGCATACCTGGAGGTGTGCGGTTACCACGCCTATGCATTGTCGTACGGGGGCAAGCTTAGGTGGGGGTACGATACCAGCCCACTGTCGAGGGGTCCCTAGGGGCACACGGCAGGTGGAAGCCCACCGCAGTGAGGTCAGGACAGTGTCGGCCTATACTGAGGGTGTGAGGTTATTCCGTCATACTAGTGTCACAAGGACATTACTATGGTGGGAATAACACCTATGCTGTTATGCTGCTGCATTCTATTATACTGCTGTATTAAGTTATGCTGTGAATTGCTGTTATTCTGTTATAGTCTGCTGGACATGTTATGCTGCTCATTCTGTCATGGTTATGTTAATGATTCTGTGATACACATTCTGCTGAATTCTGTTATGTTTGTATTCTACTGAATTCTGCTATGTCTGCATTGGATGATGTGATGTTTATTCTGATGACTCTGTTCTGCTGAATGTATTCTGATTTCATGCCGTTACTCAATTTAATTGGAATGTATATTTCTGCTGTTATGCCGTACCGTCAAGAGCACGCTCGAGACGGTTAAGTATATTCACGAACTGTTAATCAGCACGAGAATGTAGTAATCAAGAATAGTTCCCATGTCACATGTTAATGCTGATAAAGCCGTTCAGATAGGCAAGATAATAAACAGTAGGCTGATTAGGTTGTATGTTCACTAGAAATCTCTGAGCGGCCTGAAGTCCGACATAATCTGATGTACGACTCAGGAACTAAGGTTATTTCCACTGAGAACCTACCGTTCTCATCCCCCACTGTTTTATGACTTCAGGTACAGAAGAGGATGAATCATATTTTGAGGATGCTGAAGAGCCGCCAGATGAGCCATGAGCGGCTAGAAGATAGATAGATGGTTATGTTTTGCCAAGGGCTTACTGTGTAGCGTTCCAGTAGTCCTTGTATTTTGATGCTGTATATGCTGTATTATGTATTTAATGTTTTGATCTATGTACATATTATGTATACAGTGATATGACTTTGTATGGTGGACCCACTGAGTGGATATTATATGTTCTATTCCTCTTACGTTATTCGCTTTGTTATTATATTTGTTTATTACACACGCATGGCTCTATTTTATTATTAATGTGATACAAGTACAAGTTTAAAACGGGTCCTTATTTTATGAGCAATGACTATTTTCAAAAGATAACTATGGACTAAGGTATTCCGATCAGGTAGACAACAACCTAGTGAGCTTTGTTTACTACGTACGGGTAAACAGTTAGCTAGGGTGTTTCACCTTAGATGACCAAGTAGATAGAACAAAATAGGAACTTAAGAGTGGGTTGAAAGAGAATTTGTTTTAGGTGCGACAATATTTTCATGAAAAGAGGAAGGGTTTTTGAGAAACATAACCTCGGGATAAGTGATTAGGTGGCAGGACTAGTAATGATGACCTTAATAAATTGTAAGTAAATTTGAAAAACTGCTGAAGAGTAAATCTAGTCTATTTGTAACCTGCCTCCAGCAGAGGAGCACGAGAAGGATGCCTCTCGATCCTCGGTTAATGAGAACCTTAGCTCGACCTTGCTTCGCCATGGTAAATCCTTGCAGTTTCGGTACACTGGACTTGGACACTGTGATGGTGTGTTCACCCTAAATCTGTGGAGCCTTGCATTTATTCTTATTAGATCTTTGAAGGTACACATACCCTTAGGTTATTTGATACTGAGTCTGATCTATAGGGATGCTGACCCCATACTGAACTAAGTCCTCTACCTTAAGGTACATTGTTTGTGAAGTCTTTTAGGTGAGCTAGATTAGTTACCCAAGTTGTTAGGTTCTAAGTCTATTAATTTTGGAGGTAGTAGTCCTAGTTAGTTTAGTCTTATTTACTTGTCCGAGATCAAGGGCTGAGGTCGTATACTTAGGGGAGGTTCCCAAGTAAGAGAGGTGCGTCAAAATGGACAACTTAAGTACCAAGTATTTTCCTTGCTAGAACCTTCCCTAACTAAGGAAATTGCCTTAGTCAGAGTCTTTATTAGGGTATGTTATGTAAGCCTAACCATACAGTTCTAAAATATATAATCATGCATCATATAATTGTAAGTCTCTACCCTAGCATATCATCATATAAGAATAGAAGTGAGCTAATGTGAAGAAGATCCTCTCTCTGACCTTGATGGCTGGGTTTTGATGAAGACAAGAACATCAACAAAAAGAAAGAAAAAGGCAAAGACACAACCAAAGAACTAAAGAGCTCAACTGGTCAAGTTATTAAAGGTTCAAGTGTTTTTACCTTAGAGTCTAATAGTTAGCACTTGTTTATGATATTATGGTTAATGGCTCATAAGGTTTTTAATCTAACAAGTCTAACACTTTTCCTAAACCCTAAAATCAATTAGCAACACTTTTCTAGGGTTTGCAACACTTGGAAAACATTTTCTGTTAGTGTAATCGATTACCCACTTGATGTAATTGATTACCAGCATAAAAAATTTGAAAATGTGTCATTTTCTATGTGTGTAATCGATTACCAATTCGATGTAATCGATTACCACCACACAAAATTTGAAAATTGGCAATGGTTATGGGTGTAATCGATTACCACACTTGGTTAATCGATTACCTGCACGAACTGGTGTGCTTTTTCATGAAACAATGCGTTGTTTGGCATTTGGAAGCAATGGCAATGGTTCATGAAGAGGCACCTATGCCTATATAAGTGCCAAATTCGTGCAAACTCATACACTAATCCAGAACTACAATCTTTCATCATAAATCACAAAGTTCTGACTTATTTTCAAGTTTATTTTCAATCCAAAACTCAGAAAGCCTTTGAGCCTTAATTGTCATATCATAAGTGCTTTCTATTCAGGAAAACTTCCAACCCTGAATTTAGGATTGAATAAGCCATTGTATTACTTCTTCAACAATTGTGAATCAATTGTGGCATCGTAGTGTTCGGTGTGGGTTTGTTAATCACCATAGTGTTCGGTGAGGAAATTCTGATTAACACCGTAGTGTTCGGTGAAGGTACTGTGTAACTAGGAGAACGAGTTTGTTCTCTTGAAGTTGTCGGTGTAAGTGCCTCGGTTGTGAGGTTGTACACAACATAAGATTACATAGTAGAAAATCCCTGAATCAGAACAGGGGACTAGACGTAGCCTTCGGTGGTTTGAAGGTGAACCAGGATAAATCTTTCGGTGTGATTTTCTCTATCCCTACACTCTTTACTTACGACAATTTATCTTTCCGCTGCATTATCAATCTTAAGCATTTTGATTATTGCTAGTTATTGGGTTCAAGTTTCATAATTAGGGTTTGAAACCACTTTCCTTTTTCAAAGAGCCAAAATCAAGAAAAGTTGAGTGAAACCTAATTCACCCCCCTCTTAGGTTGCTATCTGAAGTTACAGCTAACAATAATATAAATGTTATAAACACAACTGACTCTATTGACGGACCACTAATGTGGCACCGTCGACAAGTTGGGACCTCTACTCACTTGGAATATCTTAGAACTGAGGAGCACTGACACTAGAAGCTTTGAGTGGCATAGCATTGGCACCTGGAAAGGCCAACAAATTAACACCACACCATCAGAAACCTATAAGAAAACATAAATGTTAGCTTTGCGGTGGCCCAAATCAACAAATTTATGGCGGCCCAAATCGGTCAATTTAAACCTAGTCTTAATTTGGTTTAAGCATGACAGGTTTACTTGTGCATACGGTTAGGTTTGAGTTTGAAATTTGGCCAAATCAAAATATATGGCCGAATTTTGGCCAACTTAAGCTTGTCATAACTCAGCCACGCACACCAGTCAAACTTTATGTGTTCATTAGGCGTAATTACAATTAAAACCCGACCTTGAAAGAAAAGCAATTAAGCCCCGGCCCACCTAGTGTTTATGGCATATAGGCTGGTTAGTTAATTAATGGAGGTTGTACTAGCAGTGATATAAGTAAAAGGAATACAGGTTTGTGACAATTTTTAATGGTACAGGTTATGATGTCAGACTTCAATTAGCTGTAAGTTATATTTAATCAGGATTTAAACATTTTTTAAATTGTGCCACAATTAATTTTGTCACCGTCAATTTATAAAAGTTATGCGTAAATTCAATAAGGTCACTGTTGAGTTACTTCTTCCGTTTATTTTTTGTTGTCATTTTTTAAATAAAAATTTTGTTTAAGATTAATTAACAATTGATTAAATTAAAGAAGTATTGAATGTATTTTTTATTCTTATACTCTAATTATTTTTCATACTTCTTATAATACTTAATAACTATAACACTTATTGCTTAAATTTCATTTTGTTTATACACTTTATATTTCTTCTATCTTAATGTAAATAAAATATTTTATTAAATCATGTGTTTTAGTAAAAAAATGAAAATAATGAAAAAACAATGGACGGAGGAAGTATCTTGTGTGGCTTATACTTTAATGTTAGTGTGTGAATTGAGCAAGTCCCTCATAGTATTGTAACTCCACTAATCTTTCATGACTGTAATCACTTTATTGTTCTTCAATAATATTTGCAATTTTTTTTTCATTAAAAAAAAGTAGATGTGTGCGTGCAGTAGCTTTATTTAAACTAGAAATATAGGTGTCCAAAGATACTAGAGAAATTATTTGCCGAAGTTATTTATTTGTTTATTAATTAGATGTTGATATGCATGAGGAGTTATTAACCATTCATTATCTATTGACTTCAAAACAGTTGTGAAAAAAGTGTTTGGCAAGTTATCCTTTATACCACGATATAGATTAGGGTACATAGCTAATATGTTGGTTCTTTGAAGTGACACATAACAGAATTGTTCCCAAAACACAATTTAACACATTATTGGCATGTAGGCATATAATATATAATAAAGTGAGTCATACTCAGTAAAGTGTAAAAGAAATTAATAATTCTATTTTTACGCGAAAATATTTAGATACTCTAAACATCATGACATTGACATTTAGTAGGGACCATAATATATAATAAAAATTCAATTATTTTTAACATTTTCTATTCATCAAAACACATACTATCTTTTGTTTTCCATCTCTAAAACATGCAGACATCAATATAATAAAAATAGATATTAACGTAATAGTTATAGATATCAACATAAAAAAATGTATCCACATTTTTTAAATTTTTTTATAAATGTTGGTATTCATTTATGATGTGTTAATTCCTATTTTTATTATGTTGATATATATGGTTATTACATTAATGTCTATTTTTATTATATTGATACCTATGTGATAAATATTGAGCTTGACATTGGAGAGAGAAAAATGCATCAAATTGATGTTGATGTCTATTTCTGTTATGTTGATGCATATTTGTATTAATTGGTATGCAGGAGTGAGAGAGTGACGGCAATGGAGAGATAGTATGCTCATTGACCAAAGATCGACAGTTCTGCGTGATGGAAAGAAAATGTTAGGCGTAAATTCAATAAGGTCATTGTTGAGTCACTCCCTCCGTTCATTTGATTAAATTAAAGAAGTNACAGTTCTGCGTGATGGAAAGAAAATGTTAGGCGTAAATTCAATAAGGTCATTGTTGAGTCACTCCCTCCGTTCATTTTTTGTTGTCATTTTTTAAATAAAAAATTGTTTAAGATTGTCATTTGATTAAATTAAAGAAGTATTAAATGTATTTTTTATTCTTATACTCTTGTTATTTTTCATACTTCTTATAACACTCAATAACTATAGCACTTATTGCTTAAATTTAATTTTGTTTATACATTTTATATTTATTTTATCTTAATGTGAATTAAATAATTTATTAAACCATGTGTTTTTTTGTAAAAAATGAAAAAAACAATGGACAAAGGAACTATCTTGTGTGGCTTATACTTTTAATGGTAGTGTGTGAATTGAGGCAAGTCCCTCATAGTATTGTAACTCCACTAATCTTTCATGACTGTAATCACTTTATTGTTCTTCAGTAATATTTGCAACTTTTTTTTTTCATTAAAAAAAAAAATAGATGTGTGCGTGCAGTGGCTTTATTTAAACTAGAAATATAGGTGTCCAAAGATACTAGAGAAATAAATTTTTGAATATAAAATTAAAAAAAGATTATAAAAAATTTGGTAATTTTGTTAAACAAAATAAGTAACTTTTTTTTATACGGGAAAATAGATAATTTTATTAAAAAATAAGGAAAGAGGTACAATGAACCAAACCCAATTATGACCGAGGGCGGTTATACTTGCTTAACACTTTTATTTATACAATTAATAAAGAAGATTTCCTAAAAAAACTGTCCTTTTGCTATTCAGTATTTTCTTTCATTTTTATCCTTTTGTAAGTAGTTCTTATTTTTAAAGAATTTTCTTCACAAAAAATACCTATCTACTTTCCTTCTCTCTAAATACCACCTCTCATTCATTTCTAATGTCTTTTACTCTTTTTATTTGTCTATGTTGTTTCTATTTTTTTTTACCCTTTCATATTTCATTACAATCAATATCCCATAAATAATTCAGATTAGCTGGCATTGCTAATCTATTGTAAAGATACAAAGAGATAACTCATCATAAAAGTTTTTAATTCCCTTCTTAACTTTGCTTCCACTTATTTCTTAGACGATTTCATAGGTATTCCCATAATAAAATATAGTTGTTTTGTAGTTTGTCTTTCTCTTGACAGGATTGTTAAACTTTCAGTTAACTCTCTTAAACTCTTATGAGTTTATGAGTCCAGGTCTTAAAATCAAGTTAACTCATTTGAAAACTTGAACTTAAGTAAATTTGAGTGAACTCGAATCAACTCAAAACTCATATAAATTCACAAGTTCATTATTTTATTAAAAATTTAGCATTTTAAACCCCAAAACACAATATTTAACAAAGATCACTTTTGATTATGAATTCCCAAAAGAGGATCTTGATATCTTGACTTATGTTGTGTTGATTATAACATAATAAAGTTTTGTTATATTATTTTCTAGGTTATTTTATTTTTTGTACTTTATGACTTGTGTTTGCCTCATTATGATATTGAAAGTGAAATTTTAATTTATATTTGCTTTCCCATAAATTTAATATATTATATTAATTTATTATAAATATTTATTATTATTATTTTTATAATACATGAGCTCGAAAGATTTTACTATTTGAGTTTAATTATGCTCAACGAGTTTGCATAAATTTAGCAATTTAATTATGTCTCACAATAATTTTTTGAAAAATTATTTAGGTTGTATAACACCACATTTCAATGAAATTACAATGACTCCCTTTCTATTTACCTTGATGACATTGACATGTCCTAAAGAACTCTGACATTATATTATAATAATAATAATAATAATAATAATAATAATAATAATAATAGAGTTAGACAATATTTGTTGTTAAGATATTTTGTCTACTATACTCCTTACGTTTTTACATTCAACAGACTTCATCAATCTCATCTGATCCTCTTTTGCGCCCGAGAGAACCATGCATAATGTGGTTGTAAAGTCACCTAAGAGAGTGTTAGACGAGGGTGATAAAGTTTGACATTAGTAAAAATGTGAGGTGTATAACAGACCAACTATCTTAACACCAAATGATATCTAACTCTATTATTGTCAGGTTCGTGTTGTCTAAACAAATAAAAAGAGCGTGAGTGTAATTTCATTGAACACCGCATGTCATTCCTTTAAAATTAAGTTCTTAATTATAAACTTTGAACCACTTATTGTATAATCCTGCATTTAAAAGTAGCTTTACAATCTTGTATATATACAATAAGCTAGATCTAGTGGCCACCAAATACACAAACGAAACTCGAGCCTAGCTTGCAACCATGTCTAAAGTTGAGATTGTATCAAAGGAAATGTTAAAGCCCTCCTCCCCAACCCCTGCTCACCTTAGAGAATTAAAACTCTCACTCCTTGACCAACTGGCTCCTCCAATTTACATCCCAATTGTCCTGTTTTACTCTGCCGCTGACATTACTTCCTTTGGGGCTGATTTCAAAACCATATCCGAAACTCTAAAGACCTCTTTGTCCAAAGTCCTCACTATTTATTACCCATTTTGCGGAACACGGAAAGGCACTGACTTCATCGAGTGCAATGATGAAGGTGCCCTTTACCTTGAGTCCAAAGCCCCCGCAAATCTCTTGGATTTTGTCCAAGGTTCTCGATCTCATATACTCGAGCTCTTGCCATTTGACCCATACAGTCAGAAAGCCAAAAATGTGGAACACAGAGTCAACATGGGCGTTCAATTGAACGAATTCAGGTTTAATGCACAAACAACATTTATTTTTTATGTTAAAATTCACGTGATTGATTATGTAATGAGTAGGAACCGGCTATAGGCCCAATAACTGATCAACTAGTCCAATTGGGGAGTCTAGGAGATTATAATTAGGGGATATGGCATGTAAAGAGAATATAAAAAATTGTATTTGGTCTAATCCTACCATATCTCTTATGATTTTCTTTCTCTAGTTCATCTCCTTCCTTAGAAAGGTTTTCCATTACTATCTCTTTTCTTTTTGTTACGGACTGGGCCATAAAGGCCCATCCCAGCGACCCGACACCCAGGCCTTTATCCGCGGACCCGACCCGACCTCTCACAAACGATCACCGACAAGGTCGCCACTCTCTGGCCACTCAGGGATAACGGTTCCGAGATCCCCGTCGCCTTCCGCGATATCCGGGGTCAGCGCGCAGATCACGGCTCTCTCCCCGCCTCCGCGATACCCGAAACCTCCTCCACCACTCCGGCTATATAATAAGCCTATACCCCAGGTACAAAGACATCACATAATCATTCACTATACTCCTTCGACCCTTGCTTACTTGAGCGTCGGAGTAATTGCAGGTACACACCGCAATTGCGAGTCCAGAGATCGATCGTGCCAAGGTCAGAGTTCTCATTCGGTTCCACAGTCTCAGGATTCAGAGCTTGTACCGAGGTAGATACTTCGGAACACTTTTGTAATTCAAACACCGAAAATGCAGAAAAATACCACAATTATATCATTACTCTCCATAATCCATCATTTACAAAATTCACTTTCGTTACAAATTGGTTGATTGATGTTTGACTGAATTCATCAGGTGCGGGGGTATTGGAATCGGCATGTGCCTCTCACACAAGGTTGCGGACGGCGAGAACACGGCGTCGTTCCTCAACGCCTGGGCCGAAACTGCAAGAACACGCGGCAACAACACGCCGACACCTCCTCGAATGGATGCCAGCCTGGCCTTCCCGCCAATTCCCGAACTAGATCTGGACATCGCTCCCCTGATGGCGACGGGCAACGAGAGCCTCGTCACAAAGTGCTTCTCCTTCAGCCAGGCGAGCCTGTCCAGCCTGAAATCCACGCTCGCCGCCTTCGGCCCCACGCGCGTGGAGGCCGTGACGGCGCTCGTGTGGAAATCGGCCGTGGAGGCAGCAAGAGCGAGCTGCGAGGGAGCCGCCGCCGCCGCCGCCCCTAGGGCGTCCGTCGTGACGCACGCGGTGAACGTTCGCAATCGAGCCTCACCGCCGCTGCCGAAGCACTTGTTCGGGAATCTCTGGCTGTACTCCGTTTGCGATCCGTTGGCGGCGGACGCGGGCGGAGACGCGGAGTTGGGACTGCGCGATTACGCGGAGATGGCTCGGGACGCCGCGCGGAAATACGACGCCGAGTTTCTGAGCGGACTGGAAGGCGAGGGTTTAGTTCAGTTTGTCGAGTCCTTAATGGAAACGATGTTCAAGGCCATGGAAGACGGGCTCTTGGGGTATGGGTTTAACAGCTGGACGAGGTTTGGATTCTACCAAGTTGATTTTGGATGGGGGAGGCCAACCAGGGTGAGGTCCATTAATCTGCCTATGAAAAACGTGGTAGCCTTGATGAGCACGAGAGACGGGGATGGAATAGAGGCCTGGGTCACCTTGACTGACCGCGACATGGTCCAATTCGAGCGCAACCCCCACCTTCTCCACTTTGCTTCGTTGGCATCTTAAATTTTTATATATGATTGTGTCTACCTTTTTTTGTTTCCTTGATCGTGTTTTGATTTAATCTCCTGCTGTTATGTAAAATAAGGATGCTTATGGGGTCTGTCCATCCTTGATGCATGTTCATGCATGCAGTGGGTGGTGCATCCAAAGTAACACCGTGCATCTCCTTTAAACACCATTTTAAATCTTAAAACATTCTAAACAACATTTAACTTTTAATTTTTTCTTTATTCTTTTAATTTAAGTTTTTTTTTTATTTGTTAGTAATATGTTATTATTAATTAAATTAGATAAACAAATATCGTGGATATAATCGTTATTGTTATTAATCATTATAAATAAGAAAGTTATTATAATTATTGTACTCGAATAAGAAAATTCAATCACCAGGTACAAAACATATTAAGTTCTTGTTTTAAAAATATTTTGACTTAAATTTATGGATATTCTCCAACCTTATGCTCTTCGCTTCGTTATCATTTGTTAACGTAGGGTTTCGCATTCGCATTTAAAAGGTAACAATATGAAATCGAGATAAGCAGGAATTGTAATAATTTGTCCTTTATCAATTGGTCGTACGGACATGTTCCGTCATTGAGAAGATCAGCTATGCTACATGTACACCCAATAATGATACACCATACGTACACCTGTATAATAATACAGTGGGTCCCATCAACTAACTTTCTGCGTGACTCTNCGATGAGTTAGTATGGTAAAGGATTTTGAGTTGGATCCATTTATATAATAGCAATATAAAGTGAGAAAAAGATGTGGACGCATGGCATGAGTATCAATTACAGAGAAAGATAAATCCATGATATTTGGAGGTACAATAGTAGAGGAAAGTTGTAAAGCCATCGAGGAAGGGTTAGACATGGGTATTGTGACTGGAGGAATTTTCTTTCCAAAAAAAATTTGTTGTCATTTTTTAAATAAAAATTTGTTTAAGATTAATTGTCATTTGATTAAATTAAAGAAGTATTAAATGTATTTTTTATTCTTATACTCTTGTTATTTTTCATACTTCTTATAACACTTATTGCTTAAATTTCATTTTGTTTATACACTTTATATTTCTTCTATCTTAATGTGAATTAAATAATTTATTAAACCGTGTGTTTTTGTAAAAAATGAAAAAATAATGGACGGAGGATGTATTTTGTGTGGCTTATACTTTTAATGGTAGTGTGTGAATTGAGCAAGTCCCTCGTAGTATTGTAACTCCACTAATCTTTCACGACTGTAATCACTTTATTGTTCTTCAATAATATTTGCAACTTTTTTTTCATTAAAAAAATATAGATGTGTGCGTGCAGTAGCTTTATTTAAACTAGAAATATAGGTGTCCAAAGATACTAGAGAAATTATTTTTTGAATATAAAATGAAAAAGATTATAAAAAATTAGGTCATTTTGTTTAAAAAAAACAGGTAACTTTTTTTTATACGGGAAGATAGATAATTTTATTGAAAAATAAGGAAAGAGGTAAAATGAACCAAACCCAATAATGATCAAGGGCGGTTATACTTGCTTAACACTTTTATTTATACAATTAATAAAGAAGATTTCCTTAAAAAACTATCCTTTTTCTATTCAGTGTTTTCTTTCATTTTTATCCTTTTGTAAGTAGTTCTTATTTTTAAAGAATTTTCTTCACAAAAAATAACTATCTACTTTCCTTCTCTCTAAATACCACCTCTCATTCATTTCTAATGTCTTTTACTGTTTTTATTTGTCTATTTTTCTTTTACCCTTTCATATTTCATTACAATCAATGTCTCGTAAATAATTCAGATTAGCTGGCATTGCTAATCTATAGGAAAGATACAAAGAGATAACTCATCAAAAAAGTTTTTAATTCCCTTCTTAACTTTGCTTCCACTTATTTCTTAGATGATTTCATAGGTATTCCCATAATAAAATATAGTTGTTTTGTAGTTTGTCTTTCTCTTGACAAGGTTGTTAAACTATTAACTCTTAAACTCTTACGAGTTTATGAGTTCAGGTCTTAAAATCAAATTAACTCGTTTGAAAACTAGAACTTAAGTAAATTCGAGTGAACTCAAATCAACTCAAAACTCATATAAATAAACTCACGAGTTCACTATTTTATTAAAAAAATTC